>OU696585.1:4158144-4190644 GCA_916048095.2 Sacculina carcini
GCCGCGAGAGACGTCCTGGCTTCGGCAGCGAATGAGCCTGGCTGTCATTCGTGGCAACGCCGCCTCCATTGTATTATAGTGTTATTAATATGTGTACACGTTTGTAAATATATTTGTTTGTGTTAAAAAAAAACAAGAAAAAAACACACACACACACTCATACACACACAGTTTGTGTTAGTCAGTGACAAAGTGCGGACGTGTGTGTTCAATTCGTGGTTGAGAGAAGCAAAGGATTTCAAGGTCAATCTACAACCAAGACAATATGAGCAAATCCAATGAAAGGAAAATATCCGAGGACAAATTGGAGGATATACTTATGAGAGTGGATCAAATCGAATCGGAATTAACAGCCGTGAAGAAAACATTGGAGAAAATAAAGATCCCAAATGAAAAACTTAAGAAAGAAAATGAGGCTAAGGGCTGAGGGTCGTATTATCGATCAACTGCGAAAAGAGATAACTGCAAACGAAAACGAAATTAAAGAAGTAGTGGAGGGTGCTGAAAGGGACAAAAATGGGCATAGGGAAAAACTACTGCAATCTGAGAAAAACATCGAAACCACTGTCGCGCATCTAAAAGGGGAAATAAGAGCTGCAAATGAAAAAAAGGAAGAACTAGATAGAAACTCGAAGAAAACCAGAAACATGACGAATGCAAAAAGACTTTCGCAGAAAACGTGGGAAACCATAAGGATATAGATTCACAAGTATAAGATACAATAAGAAGGAACCCCAAACTCATCAGAGATACTGTTGATATGAATAGATCAGTGGAAATTTTTGGTGTTGTGGGAAAGTACATGAGAAAAACAATTGAAAGACATAAGGCTGAAATGGAAAAAATAAAGAATATCATGACAGTGGTGCTAGGAGACGAAGAAGACGAACATATCGAGGAATTAGTTCGCTTTGGGCAATTCGAAAACGGTACAAACCGTCCATTTGTGATGAAATGTATTGTAAGTAGAAATAACGAAGGCACAAACAACAACAATATGGTTTCACAATACACCTGCACGCCCGTGCAGACAAGTCACTCAATACTCCCCCGAACACCACTTCACATTCAACGCAGTAACACCCACACGACACCATCTCATGCACGGCACTCCCGATTCATGATCATATCGCTCCGCAATACGCATACACACAGACATACATACACATACATATACACACACACTGCACGCGCCACTTCCTCGACCGAACAAGGCAGCTGCAATTCACATATCGGTGCACCCGTACAACATTGACGCAGGGGGCGCAACTACTTGAAACCGCATCGCCCGCACTGCCTAGTGCACTGCCACGTGCAGGCTCGCTCAAAACTACAATACTCGCATATACACAAATAATGTACAACGAAAGATACTCAAATGTTTATATACACACACCACAAAACCACACCCCCTCCTGATCTCAAGATCACTCTGCAACATAGGTGTCTATCCAAATTGGAGGCCGTCGCTCTCTTCCGGATCGTCTAGGAAGTTGTTCTGTCGGTGAGTCTACTGTTGACAGTCGAACTTCATCGGAACGTTCACCCTCCTCGTCTGGTGGGACTTGCACAGGCCGAATATCCAAGATATGGCGCAGAATGCCATTCACCGAAATGTTATTGGGTGAGTGAACATCGGTCACAACGCCCCGAGTCCACTGCGAAGTACATCGTGCATCCGCCGGCTTCACCCATACTTCTTCACCAATGCGAACGGAGCTGTCTTCACAGTGGTCAATAGCAACACCATCAACAAGTGTTGTGTTACGCCAGTCGTAGCTATACACGTTACGATGAGGCACCGAAGAATCATCAGTACCAAACCTCGGCGACATGTTGTACCAGTATGCCGCGGTAGTTGGTGGAACACAACTTCCTTCAGCCAATGCCTTTATAAAGCGATGATGTCGCTCGACAATCACATTACCGCTGGGACGGTACGCAGCGCGAAAATACGGCTTCACTTTCCACCGCTCCAACAGTTCTCGCATCTCCTGCGAACGAAACGCCCGCCCGTTGTCCATCAGCAGCTCATGAGGCGTCCTCGCTCACGAAATATTTCGTCCAGGTGCGTGCATACTTGTTGAGACGTCTCAGATCGTATTTCGTTCCAAATTGCGAACCTCCTTGGTCCACTGTCCAAAACTGTCAAATATTCCCGGTGGCGGTAATGGGTGATGTCAATGGCTAGTCTATGCCATACTTTGTCCACGCTAAGGTGTCCAGCAACATGAATCGACGGCGCCGGATCAATTGACTGACAACGTTCGCAGCCTCTAACCACTCGCCGCACAGTCTTTCGTGATACACCAGGATCCACTCGCCGAGCCATATACAAGGTTCTGTCCACACCCATGTGGTGCATGTTATGCATCTCTCTGATTTCATCCACAGTCGCTGCACACACATTCTCAGTTGCTTTACCACTACTCGAGAACTTTCCACGTTCATACAACCACTCTTTTTTCACACGTGTCAGCTCGTCAGCTTTGTTCATCGTGGTGGGAACACTCGTAATGCTGACAATCAAACCCAACTCTGTAATTAAATCACTCAGCACTCCTAGTCTTCGCTTGACCAATATTTCAGCTGCACCCTTCGTACGCACCCTTCTTTCCTTGTTTAGCACTGTGCCAACCCAGCCAGCCACCGTTGCAGAATCCGTGCGAATCTCGATCTCTACCAACTGCCGCTTCACCGCCAGGTTCACGCCTTTGACCACCGCCTCCGATTCCGCTACGTTTATATGGTGCACATCGTCCTTCTTTCGTTGCCAGGTCTCGTCTTAAGCAATTTCTCCATCGATCTCGACCGCTGCTCCGATCGCCAGGTTACTCGCGTTACACCATACAACTCCCCGCCTTGTATTTGACACATGCCATCTACCACCCACTGGGTCGTTTTTCTGCACTCTCTCTACCATGTAAAGCGTCATTAGCAACACGTCCTCAGGAACCATTGTATCCCAGTTCACTCCATCAGCTCGGCGCTTTATGTGGCTGCACCCGTTCCTCAGCCACCTGGCCACAGAGTAGTGTCCGATCAACTTCCCGCACAAAGAAAACAGCTGACGCTTGGTCAGTTGTTCGGTAACATCTGGAATACTGGTGCCTCTGCGGAACAACATGCGACCACTATTATCTTTCTGCAGTTTGAGACCCAGAACGGCACTTTCCTCTATTGACACCGGCTCTTTTGCTTCTAGGCCATATTTACTCAGATGAGCGACAACATCTCTGCTGGACACAACCGATTCGCGTACTATAATATCATCTATGTATGAGTCCGTGCCTTTGTCGATGACTTCAGATTGACTCAATACTGTACGCACGATACGCGTCATCACTCTAGGTGCCGAGCACAGTCCAAATCCCAACCGTGTCAAACAGTACACCTTACCGTTATATTTAACAAGCTGATGTTTCCACAATTTTGGCACCACATGTACCTGAAGGTACGCAGCCTTCAGATCAACCAGGGAGGCGGGCCCATCAATGCGTCCCCACTCTATAAATTTCTCGCCACAAACATCAATGTAGTCATCGCCCGTATGGCTGCTCACAAACTCGTTCAGTTCTCGAGAATCGAGCACTGGGCGCACCTAGTTTTTTGTTGGCTGAACCACCGCTAGCAGTGGCAGCACACCCTTGCAATTCGAATTATTCCACGGAACAATAATTCCTTCTGTGATCCAACGCTGAACCTCTGCATCAAATTCATCGCGAATATCATCTGTCACCGTCTGTTCATAACATCCAACTGTTCTTGACAACCTAGGCTCGTCTCCTGTCACTATCCTCTTGATCTCCCACTTATTGCCATAAAAAACAGCAGTGAAATCAGGATCGGTAATTTCTAGCTTCTCATTTGTGGAGCTATCAACTTCCTCACACTGACTCGCTCACACGTACTAAAGCTAGCCGTGAGATGCTTATACGTCGCAGAGTGGAAATTGTTCGCCAACTGGCTGAAGAAACCGGTATTAGGTTGAATGTGACATTGGTGCGTTCGGAAGAGAATCGAGCTGATGCGTTGACTAGAGTGCCGAAGCAGTGGCTAAAGGATTACGGGAAAACATGTGCGGTTGAAGTGCGTGCTGAGCCCCCTAGATACGAGAGCACCGAGGCAGTCATAAACGAAATTCATGCTAACGCAGGTTATCCTGGTATACGCCGCACCTTGTATTTTGCTCGCCGTGAATTACCAGGATTCATTTCAAGATCTGCAGTAAGAAACGTTGTAGAATCTTGTGATGTATGCCAAGCAATCGAACCCGCTCCAGTGAAATGGTGTCATGGCACTTAGGGAGTTGATGAGACGTGGTGGCGTCTTGCAATAGATGTTACTCATGTTCGTGACAAATCATATTTAAGCGTGATCGACTGCGGACAGTCAAGGCTTTGCTTGTGGAGATATCTGCCGAGAGTTAATGTACAGAATGTCACGGGACAGCTAGAAGAGATTTTCCTAGAGCGCGGCGCCCCGGTCGAACTTCTTTCAGATAACGACAGTGTGTTTCGTAGTAGAGGGATGGCTGCTTTTGCGTCGAGGTGGAAAGTCAGACTGAGGTTCAGAGCGGCGCATGCTCCTCACGGTAATGACATCATTGAGCGGAATCACCGATCAATAAAGGTGATAATGGCTCGAAAGGGATGTCGAGTGAGTGAGGCAGTCCATCTGTATAACAACACACCACGAGATGGAGACTCTGGATACTCGGCCCCAGTCGCTGGTGTCTATTCATACCGAATACGTGATCTTTTACGGTCTAAGTGCGGAGAGTGTTCTCCAAACGACGTTGAGGAAACAGGGTGTAGTTTCTCTCCAGGTGATCGTGTATGGGTGTGACGAGAAGTGACTCGCTGTGATAAGAGATCACAAACGGGTTGGGTAACAGGTTTGGTTTCTCCTAGAGTCGTGGAAGTGAATGGCATGCCGAGACATGTGAAGAATCTGAGAAAGCGGAACTCGAGCCTTGGTGACAACGGCGTACCCACAACTGTTGCAGACAGAAACGAGGACCCGATATTTAGATCGACGCCTGCTGATGAAGAAGTCGCCGACAACAATCCGGTGCAGCTGACCAGCGCATCAGAAGTGGTCGATGTAACGGCATCAACTAATGCACCAGCGATGATGCCACTACAGTTACGAAGGAGCACTGGAAAACGCCGTGCAAAAATGTGCTCCTGTTGTTCTCAGGAGCAGAGGAGAGTGTAGTGTAGATGTGCATTTGTATTGAGTGAGAGCGTGTGAGAGAGCGAGAGCCAAATGTGTGTGCTTGCTATGTTTAACTGGGCCTTTTACACCTGCTATCATTGTATGTCTGTATGTATGTGCGTATGCGCGGCGAAGTGAGGTCTTGGTATGTTCTGATTGGTCACTGGATTGGCCTTGTGTTTGAGTGTCTGAGCTGTGTGTGTGTGTGTGTGTATGTGGTGTGTGCGCGTGTACGTGTATTGGAATGTGTGCGTAGTCCGCGTGCAGGGGTGATTGACGCAGGATAGTGCTGAGAGCGTCCAGTTGGTGAAGACTGGTTGTATTGTGAATACATGTGTATAGATATCTTTGTTGGTTTTCATTAGGGCTGTCAAAAAAGTAACCTAAAAATCAGAAAAAAGTAACTTTATTTTCGAGAAAAAGTAACCTAAAAAAGTAACCTAAAAATAACCTGAGTTTTTAAGTTATTATCACTTTTGTATCGTTTTATCACATGTTTATCACGCCTTTGCTTATTAGTGCGCTATGTGAAATACACGGTTTGTTAGTTGTTTGTTTGTGTACATATGAAGTAACCTAATAACCAATAAAAAGGTAACCTCAAAATAACCTCCTTCGAACAAGGTCAATTTCTGTTTGCAGTTCTGAAGGAAGAAAATACACCAGTCCTTCTTTTTTATCATCTTTCCGAGTTGGTACTTCTTTTCCACCCTCTCCGATCTGGTACCATTTGTATAACAAACAACCAAAAGTGACTTAACATAATTTAGCTAACATCGAAAAAAGGAGTATAACCATCAAAATATATTTTTAAGTGGAAAGCTCATACAAATGCGAAATACACTAATTGCAAATGTAAAGATTTTTAGTAATGGTCGCAATAATGTTCTTTATATTTTTTCAATGGAACTTTTTATCAAATAGCACGTACTACAGTAGCGTAAACACTGCATGTGTGAATGCCCCCCGTCCTCCCATATGTCAAACGTGGGATAATGGCGCTATCTCACGCCCTGAAAATCACGTGCAAATTCCTGTTCAAGTAAATACGTACTGTCAAGTGCTACAGTGCAGTATCTGGTAAAGAGAGCTCACACATCGTACTATACCACGCTCCAAACATCTCACGACACCCTCCGGTTCGTGGACATTTCTTAAAATGGAATTACACTATCCTGAGTACCCAAAAACGTATAAATATCGAGTAGCATGGGTATTAAGGTGAATATCAATTGCTAAATCCTAACAGCAGAAATGTTGATATTTCTTGATCTTCAGACCTAATATTCAATCTCTTTTCCTATTTTATCCTCATATATACCGTTTTTGTGCCTCTTATCTGCAAAAAGTCACCAAACTTCGTGGTAAACTTACCTAATAACAAGAAAAATAACTAAAGGTAACCTGACGATAAAAAAGTAACCTTAAAAGCAAAAAAGTAACCTAACGATGAAAAAGTAACTTTTGGTAACCTAATAACTTTTTTAATAATTATCGTACACAACTTTTTCATGCAGTTTTAGGTAGCTTATGAAAAAGTGACCTTTAAGTGAAAAAGTAACTTTATTAACTTTTGACAGCCCTAGTTTTCATTTAATATACCTCAAATATTGCTACAACGAGGTTAAAACGAGACAACAAGTACAAAATTCTCCAAAAAGGATAGGAGGAGACGTGGAGAAATATAGTATTCCGTGAAGAACGGTTGAATTGAGGAACAAACTGCCATCAATTGTGACAACACAAACTACTATCGGAGGTTTTAAACAGCAATCTGACACCTGGAAGGCGGCAACAACGAGTCTGTGACTCCATCCCGCAATGTACAACTCGGTGAATACACACGAACACACACATACACACATCCACACACACATACACACATATACACAAACACAAACACACACACCCACACCCACACCCACATACAAACACACTCTCACTGCTAGCCGGTGGGCTCCGGCTTTCGACATTACGGAGTTATTCCGATAATTTTCCGATTGCGAACCGGGCGATGTAGCTGCCGCAGATATCGACCTAGACGATTCCTCGCCACCACGTACGTCGGTACCGACGGTCGATATCAGGAAACTCAGCTGCGATCCAGGCATCGCTGAAGACTGGTGGCGTCGATGCCAAAAAGCTTACTACTATCGACGAAAACCCCGCTTATCTTTCTGATGGTGTGTATTATTTTAAGTGAGGGGGTAATGTAGTGTCTTTTATCATGTGCGGTTTAATTGAGTTATGTATTGCGATTGTAAAGATGGCGCGACGTGTATCACGAAGTTGTGACGTGAATCGTACGATTGTGAAATGGACCAATCAGAGGAAGGCACGCATGACAGCAATGTATAATCGGGGTCAGGTTATAGGATCAAAGCAGTCTAGGTGTCGGTCTCGTTCAGTTAACTTGTCTGTGTTTTAATATAAGTGTGAGTCAAGTCACATCTCAGATTCGCTCGCCGTCGCTCCGACATTGCAATTTGGTTGGAATCAATTTGGAGGTTGAAGGTTTGAACTTATCTTCAATTTGGAGGTTTTGAGTTGACAGTTGTTGAGGAAGGACGTGTGCGATCTAGCTCCGAATTTACAGGCAATTTTCGACAGTTTTTAGAAGTTTTAGTGAGCTTATTTTTCGTGGACGTGTATATCGTGTTCTTTGCTTCAACCTCGCATTCGGCCCTTTGGCAGTTGATGAGTGGTGAGCCGTTGAAGGCCAAAATCTGAGCCAAGATTTTAGGATTTTGAATATTTTTAATCGTTATTCAGCAAAATATTTGATGCTTCGATTGCGGAGGAAAAATATGTGGTAATATCTCGTGACTTTGAAATCGATGGCGCTTCTACTCTAAATTCCATTTGGTAGATAGAT
Source organism: Sacculina carcini (assembly GCA_916048095.2). Lineage (NCBI taxonomy): Eukaryota > Metazoa > Arthropoda > Thecostraca > Sacculinidae > Sacculina > Sacculina carcini. Next base: position 4,166,240 of record OU696585.1, read on the forward strand.
TTAGATTTAATAATAGACACAATTACATCGGTCGTTGCGGCGATCAAATTTGCTACATCCCTGCCAGCGATCATCGAGCCTTGGCCGGATGAATGAATGTGATGTGTGCGGTGACACGGGCTCATGCCGACACAGACATGGAACCCTTCTGTGTCGTGCATGCCTGGTGTTATTTGAGCGACATCAGTACAGCGACTGGAGCAGCATCGTATGCAGAAGAGGAGGAGGATGTGCCGTGTCTTCGAAAAGCCGTTCCTGCACTGCCTGCCGGCTGGAACGTTGCCTAGCCATCGGAATGAACATGGTCGGGCGAGATCGGCCGGCGTCGACGGGTGAAAACATTACGCCTTCGCTGCAGTCGATTTCGTCAGACACTGTCAGCGTGACGGCGTGCGGCTCGTGCGGATTGGCAAACGATAGGAAGCGCACGGTAGCATGTGCTATGTGTCAGCTTCCATCTCAAATGCGTTGGAATGACGCGCACACAGGCCACCGAGTTACCAGTTTGGCACTGTGACGGCTGCCTGCGGGAGGAAACGCTGGAAGACGCCGTGGAGGATCCCGCTGGGTCGGACGACTCGGAAGCGCCACTTAACCATACAGTTGCACTGGCGGAGATCCGCTAAACAACGCGAGTTATGCAGCACATTCCACGAGGCCTGCGGCATCGGGTGGCATCCGACCTCACCTGCCTGATCACTGCGGCGCTCCAGCAGCGTTCATTATCCTCCTGGTGGCGCTTCATGTGCTACACCTACGTCGGTCCCATGCCAATCACCGCGGCGGCAGACGCCGATACGTCGACCCGCAGGAGACAGAAAGCCAGTCAACCTGAGTCCTCCGGCGACGCATTGGCCCGCCAGGTGAAGAGAAAATGTGTGGACGGCGACATCCGCGCAGCGCTGCGTCCGCTCACTACATCTGACAGCGTCGCGTCACCGAGTGAAGAGGTCGCTGAGGCGCTACGGGCCAAACATCCTCCCGCCTCAGAGGGAGAGGAACTTCCTCGTTGCCCAGACGACCTGCCCCGTATAATGGTGGACGCCAACGACGTACAGCTGGCCATCTGCGTTTTTCCGACGGGCTCGTCTGCCGGCCTTGACGGCATCAGACCGCTGCACCTGCGCCAACTGGTGTCGCTAAGGACGGCTGAGGCCGGTCGCCGGATGCTTTCCGCCCTCGCCGCTTTCTGCAGCTGCGCCATGCTGGATAAATCCCAGACCTCGCCCGAGCGACATTCTACGGCGCCCGACTCGTGGCTTTGCGCAAGAAGACCGTTGGTTTGCGTCCAATTGCGGTGGGCGGTGTCTACCGCCGCCTGGCCAGCAAGTTGGTGGCGAGGCGCTTGACCGCTGCGGCCGGCACCCAGTTCAGACCCGTCCAGCTTGGTATCGACACGCCGCTCGGCTGTGAGGCTGCAATCCACGCCATCCGAGAGATCGCCGCCAGTCATGTGGTTCGAGACTGCACCATCGCAAAGCTGGATATCAGCAACGCTTTCAACTCGGTGTCCAGGAGGGCTGTACTGGACGCGGTGTACGGCCATTTCCCGCAGCAGCGGCGCTCGTCTCACAGGCGTACTCGCAGCCGACGCCGCTGTATCTGGGCACCACCCGCATTTGGTCAAGCCGTGGCGTTCAGCAGGGTGATCCCCTCGGTCCCCTGCTCTTTGCCCTTGCGGTGGATTCAGTGGCGCTGTTGGTAAGAGCGCCGTTAAACGTTTGGTTTCTGGACGACGCCACGCTCGGCGGGCCCACGGACGTCATTGCTGCCGATGTGAAAATGTTGGTGCCAGCCCTCAGTGGGATCGGCCTAGAGCTCAACGTCGACAAATGCGAGCTAACCAGTATGGCGCCAGCCTGCGAAGTCAGAGAAACTTCGACCCCCTCTGGCAGACAAGGACGCACCGACCCTGCGGAGCAACCATGCTCCCGTACAATCACTCTAGCGCGAGCAGACGCCACACACAGCACGGGTCTTTCAACGCCGGAAAATGTGGTGGCTGAAATGCTATTTAGTGTAGCAACGGAGACGCTGCTGCAAAAGCTTACTCTGCTCGGCGCGCCTGTCCAGCAGGGTGGTGTCAGGGCCGCGCTGGAGAAAATACAGACCACAAATCATGTGCTGATCGAGCGAACGGCGCATATCGGTCCTGTTTTTCCTGTACCGCTACGCCTCGGTACCTCGGGCCACATATTTGATGCGGGACGCGCCTGTTTACGTAGCAGAGGAGGAGCATGGCCACATCGACCTGCTGATGCGAGTGGCCATCTCGCGCAGTTGAAACATCCAGCTTGATGACGAGTATATTTCTACGTCTTCTCATATTAATTGTGAAGGCAAGGTTCCTAAATTAACATGACCTTCCCTACTATCTATATTCACATTATTTATGATGTAGGCGGCTTCTAATGTTTTTCTTTAAAAAAAATTTCCCACATTCAGCTACAACTTCCACCTTTTTCCAGTTGGGTAAACTGCCACATTGATCAATGTGTACTACTAATGAATTAGACATTCTGTGATGTCTCACATCCACACGATGTTGTTTTATTCTTGTTTCAATGCCCTTTCCTGTCTCACCGTAATAAGCTTTATCGCATCCACTACATGGTATTTTATATACTACAATATCTTTATTGGTTGGTTCGTTTCCTGTTTGAGTGTCCCTAGATGTTTTGACTGTATTTTTCATAAGTTGATCGGATATTTTTAATCCTGTTTTGGTACCAGCATGTAGTTTGTTTTCTTCAATATAGCGTTCAGTTGTCCGCACTCCTTTGAATCTGGAACGATTATCATGTCCTTATTTGTATTAGCGCACACTTTTTTCTTTGATGTATTTTTTGCGCTTTCCTTTTGCATTTGATTATGAATGCTGATGTGTATATCAAATCCTGGAATATTTGCATGATCTTTTTAATTTCATTACTGGCTTTTTCGGAACTACATATTCTCAGAGCCCTTAAGAACTCTCCTATAATCATTCCTGATTCCATTGACTGTGAATGACACGACAAGGAATGAATTTTGTGATTTTTGGCACTCGGTTTCATGTACACATCAAATACCATTTGACCATTTGCGTTGGATATTAGCACATCGAGAAATTAAATTTTTTCTTTTTTTTCATACTATATTGTGAATTGTACAATTTCGCACACCCTGTTGAGCTCATTCAACTTGATATTTGAATCAATTGATTTTGGCGCAATTACGAGCACGTCATCTACGTATCTAAGCCATACCGCATCTTTTCCTATGATGTTACGACACTGAGACATTTCGAGATTTTCTATGTACAGATTGGCTGGAATAGTCATCTGTGTTTTCTTTTCTCTCTTCATATATGTCCAGAACTTCAAATATATATATATATATATATATATATATATATATATATATATATATATATATATATATATATATATATATATATATATGCGTGTGGAATTGTATATATTTGTATGTATCCTTCTGTTCGATGTACGCTGCTCGACGCCCATTTGAGTTTAGCCACACGTAGCATGCTCTGCCAATGCCACCTAGACTAGTGATGCAAAAAAAAACGTTTTTTGTTGCGTTTTTTTTGCAAAAAAACATGTTTTTTTAGTTTTTTTGTTTTTTTGTTTTCTTAGAATTAGCCCCAATTGTCATCGGATGTTGGATTTTAGTACATAGAAACGAGTTTATTTGACGTTTTGTACATCTTTACGTGTCTTATTTCAAAGATAATTTGATAATAGTATTAAAAACAAATATTTATCAATAAATATCCCAGGAGACTGTTTGAAAGTGCATCCGGATCCGGTGGTTTAGGTGTTTTCATTGAGAAACCCATGTTTTTAAAGATGGTTTTAGTGATGTGTATATTTGAAATAATTTGTCAGTAGAACAAAACAAGATCATTGATTAATTATGTGTTTTTCAAAAGAAACCATGTTTTTTATGAAAAAATGCAATGATGTTTTTCAAATTGGTTTTACATTCGTTTTATTAATGTTCAGATTCAGAAAATGTTGACAGCAGAACAAGACAAGATAATTGGTTGGTGAAGTGTTTTTTTGACAAACGTATATTCAACGTTTTTTATAATGAAACAATGTTTTCTAAAACAGTATCTATGTAAACTAGATTTGATTGATGTACGTTCAAATACCTTTTGTATAGCAAGTAGCCTGCTGGTACGTATAAGCGGCTGGTTAAACCACTTGATTTAAACTATATTTTAAACCATGGTTTTTTCAAAATATTTTTTTTGAAAAACGCTCTTCGTAGATGTAGAAATTCAGAAAACAATTGGCGGCATATCAAGGAAAGTTGAACCAAATTTATTGTTTTTTAGTAACCTGTTTTTAGAACTAGTTTTATGGATCATGGTTTCTTTGATGTAGTAATTTGTGTTCAAATACCAATTTGTACATTAAATATATTTCATCAGTCGTTTTTTCCTACACGAAAATATTGCCCGTTTTTCTGGTCAGGATTGCCACTCTGATTAATGCGACCCGCTTATATTCGTAGTATCTTTAGGGACACTAAGTTTGTGTGTATATTTGTAGTCTTTGTGTAAATATTTGCAGTGTTTGTACTTTTATTTTTGCAAATAATTGATCTGCTGAATGAAATGATGAAACTTATTATAATCAACGTAGTTCATTTCTGGTAAGAATAAGGTAATATGTAAAAGATAATAAAAAATTATGCCACCTGTTTTTTTTTATAAACAGGTTCAGATTTAGCATAAACGGTTCTCAAACCCTGCTTTCTTACACAATGATTAACTCAATAATTAAAATAAAAGGGTTAAATGCCTAAGTGACAGCTGCTACACGGGAAGAAGCCGAATATTATGAACACACAGGTGTGCCCCGTGCAGATCGCTGCCACCACAGAACCGACCCTCTCCACGGTCTCCACTCCAGGACCCTCTATGGCGCCACAAGGACGAGTGGACAAGCCACAAGACGTATTAGAGAGCGACACCTCCCCAGAATGCATGGCACAACTCATGACTGATATCTGGTACCATCATTTTCGGCTGGGTGGACAGGGGCTGTGGGATTGTAGAATTCGCCCAATGAAATTATGCTCCGCCGGGTTTCGAACCACGTACCTCACGCTTGTGAGGCGGGTGTGCTATCACTACACCACGGAGTCCACAAATTGAATTGAATTGAATGCAAAACTTCACTGTACATAGAATCGCCGCACAGTACTGTGCAAGCAATGATATTAGGGATTTCAGACACATTATAACAATTATATTGTGCATATTTAATGATAATTCAATTTTATAGGGTCACTAATAGCATGTATAACTCATGTTTTGATACAAAATAATTCATTTAACATCCCAAATATATCATTTCCATAATTTTAATTCTTTGCATGACTCTTCAAAAAAACCAAAAAGAACGTGTTTTTTGGTCGAGTTTTTTTTGGCAAAAAAACAGTTTTTCCGAACCTCCGGAAAAACCGTCGGTCTTTTTGAGGTCGCATCTCTAACCTAGACTACTATCTAGGTGGCGTTGGCTCTGCACAGACACACACTCTGCAACCACGACGAGTGCAAGCTCGTGCTATTGCCGGAGCAACTTCCGGTGAGCTCAGCGATATTTGATATCGGTCTGAATGAGCGGGCGATACAGGCGGGTGTAGAACGCTATTCGATATCGCTCGTGCAGACTGTCCATTCAGCAGCGAGACTCTTCACGCACCGCCTCTGCTCCCGCGCTGCACTAATCGCACGTGTTTTGTCAACGCGGTGTTTAGGCAACCTTTTTTGTCTTGTTGCTTGACAACCTAGACTGTGCTGCAAATATAGAGTGAACCCGTGCCACATTTTCTGTGCTTGCGCTATAACAAGTCAGCTCCTCACACCTTCTTGCTGGTTGATATGGCTACCAATAATCTTTTTAGTGCTTCTGGTACACGGGGACCACCACTTGGTGGTAATAGTGTTTGCACTCATCCCATGCCACTGGATTTATCAGTAATTAATAATAATAATAATAATATTAATAATAATAGTAAGAGATTCCTCTCTTATTTAAGCTAAACTATGCTTGCGATATGCCAGAACATTATGATGCAGCTTTTCACTGCCTCCATTGAATCAAGTGGAGATGAGAGGTGTTTACAGAGTGTATGTAATCTTGAGCGTATATCTCCCTCTCTATCTATCTATCTCCCTCTCTCTTTTTCCCTTTGTGTGTGTGTGTGTTTGACAAGGTGTACGTGATAAAAATTTTCAATATTTCAAATACCAAATTAAATATTACAAATCAATGCCATTATTGTATTTTTACTGTGTACACCATCACATATAACACAAACATACACACATACACACATACTCATATATGTATATACATATATATATATATATATATATATATATATATATATATATATATATATATATACGTACTGATTCACTAACATGAATACACTCATGGAGTGAGTGATTGCGGTAACATTTAGGTTAGCATCATTTGCCGAGACAAGGTATGATTGTGCAATACACAGCAATAAATGTTCTAAATGTTCTAATAAACATACATTTCAAGGTTGCATGAGGTACATGTATACCTTGGATATCGATGCAAATGTTATATGAATTCAACTATGTAAATTCGTTCATGCTTCATCAAGCCGCTCTCATTTACAGGGCGATCAAAATGCTATACTTTTCATAGAACGACCTGTATAAGTTTGGGTTTACTCGGCATATCGACGTGGATTTTTGAATTCCTGATTAAATTAAGCTGGTGTTGAGACTGCAGGAAATGGTATCACACATATAACGGCAACATTAAGCACTTTGAGGACTGGACAAGAACTTTGAGAAAAAGAACTTGACAGCATGAAGGACATGACTGACCTCATTGAGCGGCCGAATTCTCCATTTAAAGAAACAACAACCAACTAGCGTAGGGTTTTCATAATAACGATCATTTCCCAGCAATCATGGTTTCTACGGACGGGCATCAAAGAGGAAACGTCGCGGAAGAATCGATGGCTTTGCATATGTCTTCAGCAGTCGTTATCATCGGTATCAACTTGATGAAATGTCTCTAACACCTCCACATAACTTCATGGGTTTCGATGTTTGTTTGCACCTACAGCAGTCGACTTCGATGATTGTTTGGTGGTTATGAAACTGCGTCGCGTTGTCGTCCACTCACAGATGATTGCGGCGCGTATGCGGTGTTTGCGCGCACAACATCTTCTTGAACGCCTGCCGAAAATCAGGGCTGAAAATGGTGTATATGATCGGGTTGAGCGTGGAGTTGAGCCAGCCGAGCCATAGAAACGTGCTGGTCATTGCTCGACTCATCGTACAGTGACGACACAACGGCATCACCAGTGCCGTCACAAAAAACGGCAGCCAACACACGATAAACACTCCTGTAACAATGGCCAGCGTTTTCGCCGCCTTCCTCTCGCGTTTCGCTTCCAGCGTCTCCTTTCGGCTTTTGCGTGTGGCTGCCGCTGCGGGCGGCGGGCGTTGCTGTACGGCGTCTGATTGCTGCGTCCAGCTGTGTTCTTGTATTGTCGCCATATGCGGCTGACAAGCGACCGTCGATGTCGTCTGCTGAGTCGGCTCGACGACTGCGTCGGGAGCGACGGGCTGCGGCTCCGCCGACAGCGTCTCGTCGGTCTCGATGGCCGGCACAGGCTGTGTGTCCGCTTGGACGTTGGCTCGAGCGGCGGCGCGCGAGGCACCGCCAAGTTTGCGACGAATACGACGACGCGCCGCCTGAAAGATGCGCCAGTACAATGTGAGAATGGCCGCCAACGGCACGTAGAATGAGGCCATAGTTGCAAACACCTGATAGCCAACATCCTGACTTACCAAACACGCGTGCTCAATGTTCACTCTGCAGAAACACAAACAAACACACACACACACACACATGCACACAAACATACACACACACTTACACCTTGACAAATCATTTACATTATCTCATGAAGATGATGATAGATGTTTGAATGACAATATATTTTCCGTGAATTTCGAACTTGTAAAATGCATAGAATGTTGAGAACCATAAATTCAATAATGATCCACGACTCTATGCATTATACAGTTCACCGCTGGGACACAGCTTCGGCAATTACAGACAGCCGACAGACATGGATCTGGACAGAATTTCTCAATGAAGAGGAGGACGAATCAGGACATTAGGGAAACATTAACCTTATGCTTGACCTTAACCTTAACCTTGGTTTCATCCTGTCATCGCACCATTGTATATTTGGTGCTATATTTAATACATGTTGTTTTTGTTGTTGTTGTTGTTGTTATATGCAAAAATGATATATAAATCATGTTGTGGTTTATATGATTGAGGAGGCCATCACATCACCTAACCTAACCGAACCTTTTTTTTCTCTGGTTACACCTGTGTTCAAGCGAGAAACATTGTGAATATTATTAACGTTTATTTGTATAGCGCACATTAAAACACACGCGCGAAAAGACAAATCTTGGTGCAAAAATATAAACAAGTATGTAAGACACGCCGCTTAGGGAAAACAAACATGCGGACAATACACACACCCACAAGCACACCCACACTCACACAAACACACAGAGGTACGTTGGGTTTTAAATGGTATGTTCCATCTCAACAACTTTCGGCTCATGCCTGTCTGCTTGCCTGTGAGAGTGTCTTGAGATGCATGTGTATGTATGTGTATGTGTGCGTGTGTGTGCGGGTGTATGTTTGCGCATTTGCATGTGACCAGGGCTGTGTTTCATCGCGTGGCTATTATTTAAGTGTCTGGATGCTCATACACACACACACACACACACACACACACACACACATACACACACACATACATACAGCCACGCAGACAGACATACATGTGTGTGTATGTGAAAAGCTCCATGCGCCTTTCCTACAGCATTGTTTAGATGGTGTTCAGTATGCGCACACATGCACACATGTACTTTACGCTCTGCACACACACACACACACACACACACACACACACACACACACACACACACACACACACACACACACACACACACACACACACACACACACACACACACACACACACACACACACACACACACACACACACACACACACACACACACACACACACACACACACACACACACACACACACACACACACACACACACACACACACACACACACACACACACACACACACACACACACACACACACACACACACACACACACACACACACACACACACACACACACACACACACACACACACACACACACACACACACACACACACACACACACACACACACACACACACACACACACACACACACACACACACACACACACACACACACACACACACACACACACACACACACACACACACACACACACACACACACACACACACACACACACACACACACACACACACACACACACACACACACACACACACACACACACACACACACACACACACACACACACACACACACACACACACACACACACACACACACACACACACACACACACACACACACACACACACACACACACACACACACACACAGTACAGTACAGTACAGTACAGTATTACATTTATATGGCGCTTTACACCAGAGGTCTCTAAAGCGCACGCACACACACACACAGAGACAAACACAACACACAGACATACACACACAGACAAACAAAGACACACACACACACACACATATATATAGACACGCGGACATTAAAGCATCACAAGGCAGCATACACATATACACACACATAGACACGTAGACTTACATAAGCATAGACACTCACATACGTATAGATACGTTAAAGAGCAAAGACAATAAGGCTAAATACGATATTTTTCTGAGATGGTGACAGAACTATTGTGGCCTGATGAAGAGTACGAGATGTTAAGGAAGTATTTTCTACAGTGTCGTTTAAACGAATCAAGCGATCGAATGGAACGAAGGGAAGACGGGAGCTTGTTATATATACGAGGGCCCTGAATAGAAAAACAACGATCATAGTGAGAATGGCGAGAAGGAAATTGAGGCTCAAATAGTAAGCATTTGTTGTCAGACCTAAGGTGAACAGAGTTGAGTGGAACCTTATACGAGAACATGTTGAATATATAGTCAGGTTTGTGGAGGATTAAAGCAGAATGGATAAGTGTACAAATACGAAACTCAATCAAAGCTTTAATAGGAAGCCAACCTAATTTTTGAAGATAAGAGGTAATGTGAGAGCCATAAGGGAGGAAGAATATAAGGCGGCAAGCTTTGTTCAGGATGGATTGAATTAACCTAAGTTGGCGATGATTCAGGGATAGAAAAAGTGAGCAACAATAAATTACCCTAGATACTACAAGAGCATTAACTAATTTACGAGAAGCAGGAACATCAATAAACTTACGTATAAAGTAGATACGGCGAATTTGAAAATTACATTGGCGGCTAATCTCGGAGATATAGGGATCAAATGATAACTTGTCGTCGAAGAGTACACCTAAATTCCTAACAGTAGCAGAAGAAGAGAAGGGAAGCGTAGTAGAGAGAGGGGAAGAATTAAAGAGCACATATCGGGTTTTGTCAGGATTTAGTTTCAACTGACGAGAGGCAGACCAGTCATTAACAGCATTCATAATAGAACAAAAAGGCATGGAAGACAAAGAATCAGATATCAGCAGTATTTGAACATCGTCAGCAAATATTTGGAACGAAGAAACTGTTGAGCGAAGTAAAATGCCTAAAGGAGTAAGATAAGCATTGAACAAAAGAGGACCAAGAACAGAACCCTGAGGCACCCCAGACAAGAGAGGACGAAGCTCACTAGGAGAGGAGCCAGGAAGCTCAACATACTGCTGTCTATCAGATAAATAGGATTGGAAAAAGGAAAGTACTTTACCACCAATACCTAGATCGCGTAAACTTTGTATGAGGATCGAGTGGTTGACAGTATCGAAAGCAGCTGAGAAGTCAAGCTGAATCAAAACCGCATACTGACCAGAAAGTGTGGCTTTCAGAACAGAGTTATAAATACAAAGCAACGAAGTTTCTGTGGAATGAGATAGACGAAAACCAGATTGTTCAGGAAGGAAAAGATCAGAGGATTCAAGGAAGTGTGAAATCTGAAGATAGGCAGCCATTTCTAACACTTTAGACAACCAAGGTATGCGGGAGATCGGACGGTAGTTACGCAAATCATTACAGTCAAGGCCAGCTTTTTTCAATATTGGCAAAATGCAAGCGACTTTAGAGGCAGAGAATTCACCAGAGCTAAAGCAGGAATTGATGAAGTAAGCAATAAAAGGAAACAACTGAGGAACGAGTTGAGGTACACGATTATAGGCGATGGGATCTAAGTGAGACGAATTGAGTTTAGTACGGCGAATGATACAGGCACAATCAGAAACAGAAATCAATTCAAAAGATGTAAAGATAACATCAGGAGAACTGGAAGAATTTAATGAGACCGGAGGAAGAGAAGAAACTATATTTACAATCTTATTATGAAAAAAGTCAATGAAACGAGAGGGAAGAGTGTCAAGATCTGTACTAGGAAGAGTGATAAGTGAGGTGTTACCAAGGATAGAATTAAGCATATTCCAGAGCTTTTTAGAAGTACAGTTTAAGATTTTGGACTTGTAGAAAGAGGATTTGGCTGATTCACAAAGACTATGATGATGACGCCGAGCTGAACAATAAGATTGCCAGGAGGAAGCATCGTTCAGCCTGCGCCATTGTCGCTCAGAACGTCGAAGAGAAGTTTTGGATATTTGAAGAGAGTGGTCAAACCAAGGAGCGTGAGATGCTGCAGCGATGATTTTTGACCTAATTGGCACATGAGTAATTCGAATTTCTGAAAGAATGGAGGAGAGAGAATTGAAAATATGATTAGGATGCAGATGTTCAAGGCTGATCTGGGTAAGGTGACTAGACAGATCTAAGTAGCAGGCATCAATATCGACAGAGGCGTAATCAGGATAAGAAATAAATTTGCTAATTTTCGAGCGAAATGGCAACAAAGCTGAGAACTCAATCATACAATGATCGGATACAGAAGAGTCAATTGGAAATACATGAGCATCACTAACCATAACTGAAGAGGGATCATTAAAAGATAATACTAAATCTAGAGAGTGGCCATGAATATGAGTAGGAACGGAAATGTGATTAAGCAGGTTTATAGAATTTATATAGCTAATAAAATTGGAAGAACATGCTTTTAAATAAGGAGAATCAACCCATAGATTAAAGTCACCACACAAAATAATTCTAGAGGAGTAAATGGGAACCAGGTAGTCGATGAGAGCTGAAAATTCATCGAGAAATTTGGAGCTAGAATGAGAAAAAGCACGATACACCACAACAAAACAAACAGGGAGTGAATTAACACCGGAAACATGACCGCAAATAAATTCAAACGAAGAAATATTAACAGGAATATGAATAGATTTCAACTCAAACATAGATGTATTGAACACGATAGTAAGCCCACCACCAGATAATTTAGAAGAGTTGGAGAGGTCCCTACAGGAATGAATAGCATTAAAATTAGGAGGAAGTGAACTATTAAACGAAGGAATTTCCGCTAGAGAAAGCCAAGACTCTACAATGCAAAATATAGCATAGTTAGAAAGAAGTGAATTAAGAAGAGAAATTTTTGAGCGAATAGATCTAAAGTTCCACAGAGCACAAGAAAAACACTTAGCCGGATAGACGTTTCTGCTGTACGAAGCTGGCACACGATGAGATCCTGGCTCGGCCGATGATGCAGGCAGGACGTCGATCCGATCTAGTTTCCCAGATCGGAATCAGCGCTGGTCATCGTACGCGACACGAGATATTTTTTGGCCGCGGCAAAGCATGGACAGAGTTTGTCAAACACAGAGTGGGACACACCCGAATGGCCAGCACGCACACAGTTGACGCACTTGCGATTTCCTTTGGCCTTACACGCATATGAGGCGTGTTCACCACCACACCAACCGCAACAGGCATGTTCAGTATAGCAATTGCCCGAGCTGTGGCCATAGCGCTGACACTTGTGACAGCGATTAACAAAAAATCGGTCAAACGCACGGCATCGGCGGTCACCAATGAACACATAGCCAGACTGCATGATTGCATCTCGCACGAGGGGCGACACAGCAATAACAACCGTCTTGCAGCCATCAGAAGCCTTCCTTGAAAACAGGACTTTGAGATCAGCAGAAGACTTCAGCGCTGCACGAATCTCACTATTCTTTTTGATGGCATAGTCGGCGAATTTATCATCAGCAACGTCATCGCTGACCGAGACAATGGTCAGTTTGGGCAAAAGCTTCCCGACAACAGATGTTTGTGCCTGGGGGATCTTACGAATGGCATCAACCGCAGTTTTGGCAGTCTTGGAATCAGGGAGTCTGACTCGCAGATCACCATGCTTAGTCTTGGCTAGACCAAGCACAGGCACACACTCCAGGGCATTTGAGACGGTTTGCTTGGATATTTGTTCATCAGCCTTGGTTTTCACGACAATGTCGCGAGATTTGGCTACATGAGAGTACGACCATGGCTTAGTAGCAACTGGCTGTGTCGGCGTTTTCTTTGTAGGCGGTTCAGACGGCGAAATCAACTTCAGCTGACGTTTGATGTCGTCAACCGCAGTCTTTAACTCACGCAGGCAATCGTCACACACACACACACACACACACACACACACACACACACACACACACACACACACACACACACACACACACACACACACACACACACACACACACACACACACACACACACACACACACACACACACACACACACACACACACACACACACACACACACACACACACACACACACACACACACACACACACACACACACACACACACACACACACACACACACACACACACACACACACACACACACACACACACACACACACACACACACACACACACACACACACACACACACACACACACACACACACACACACACACACACACACACACACACACACACACACACACACACACACACACACACACACACACACACACACACACACACACACACACACACACACACACACACACACACACACACACACACACACACACACACACACACACACACACACACACACACACACACACACACACACACACACACACACACACACACACACACACACACACACACACACACACACACACACACACACACACACACACACACACACACACACACACACACACACACACACACACACACACACACACACACACACACACACACACACACACACACACACACACACACACACACACACACACACACACACACACACACACACACACACACACACACACACACACACACACACACACACACACACACACACACACACACACACACACACACACACACACACACACACACACACACACACACACACACACACACACACACACACACACACACACACACACACACACACACACACACACACACACACACACACACACACACACACACACACACACACACACACACACACACACACACACACACACACACACACACACACACACACACACACACACACACACACACACACACACACACACACACACACACACACACACACACACACACACACACACACACACACACACACACACACACACACACACACACACACACACACACACACACACACACACACACACACACACACACACACACACACACACACACACACACACACACACACACACACACACACACACACACACACACACACACACACACACACACACACACACACACACACACACACACACACACACACACACACACACACACACACACACACACACACACACACACACACACACACACACACACACACACACACACACACACACACACACACACACACACACACACACACACACACACACACACACACACACACACACACACACACACACACACACACACACACACACACACACACACACACACACACACACACACACACACACACACACACACACACACACACACACACACACACACACACACACACACACACACACACACACACACACACACACACACACACACACACACACACACACACACACACACACACACACACACACACACACACACACACACACACACACACACACACACACACACACACACACACACACACACACACACACACACACACACACACACACACACACACACACACACACACACACACACACACACACACACACACACACACACACACACACACACACACACACACACACACACACACACACACACACACACACACACACACACACACACACACACACACACACACACACACACACACACACACACACACACACACACACACACACACACACACACACACACACACACACACACACACACACACACACACACACACACACACACACACACACACACACACACACACACACACACACACACACACACACACACACACACACACACACACACACACACACACACACACACACACACACACACACACACACACACACACACACACACACACACACACACACACACACACACACACACACACACACACACACACACACACACACACACACACACACACACACACACACACACACACACACACACACACACACACACACACACACACACACACACACACACACACACACACTCACTGACGGACGCCTAATTTGGACGCAGCGCTCAAGCTGGAGCACAGCAGAAGTGCACAGCTTGTTTGTTAAATGAGACGGCTTGGCTTGCGACCGAGTCAACACAAATCCACCATCGAGCAAACATTGTTAACCAAATACACGTAAACCAACAAATTTATGCGAGAGTATATAAAATATAGATTTTTTATGATATAACGCCATATTATACGAGTGGAATATTATACGATGACGTTGTTATAGTTTGGCATAATGTTCACTATGGCAAAATGTTCAGTATTGGCATAATATTCAGTATTGACATAATGTTCAGTTCATTTTGTTGCTAGGCTTCCTATTGCAGTGCAACATTTGCGAGATTGATTAGTGACTGGCTGACTACGCATATTTCGCTACAAGACACAGTGAATGGAAAAATATCGTTTTACAAACTATAACTGTCGAATGGGTATGTGCCAACGTAGACATATTTTGATTTAGGGAGATATTCAATTAAGCAAATATTTGCCTTGATAAATCCCATAGACCTCATAAAAATAGTCGATTTATAATCATCTGTCAAACCATTAGGGAATGGATCAATAATGTCGGATGCCTCGGCACTTCGTCACGAATTTTCAGCACTTGCATTTTGATAGGATTTCCATTTTACAGCCTCCCAGCGCCAAAATGTCTGTCTATCAGTGTTATAGATATTATGAAGTGGACACTTTATACACCTTCGCTTTTCGGGAAGAAATCGTAAAACACGCACACTTACACACACACACACACACACTCAGTAAATGTTAAAGGTTAAATGCCTAAGTGACAACTGCTACACGGGAAGAAGGCGAAGCTTATGAGCACACAGGTGTGTCCCGTGCAGCTCGCTGCCACCGCATAACCGACCCTCTCCACGCTATGGCGCCACAAGGGCGTAAGACGTATTAGAAAGGGCCACCTCCCCAGAATGCATGACACAACTCATGAATGATATCTGGTACCATCATTTTCTACTGGGTGGACAGGGGCTGTGGGATTGTAGAATTCGCCAAATAAAATTCTGCTCCGCCGGGTTTCGAACCACGGACCTCCCGCTTGTGAGGAGCGTGTGCTAACAACTGCACCACGGAGTCCACAAAACAGTACGGTACGGTACGTTACAGTAAGTACAGTACAGTACAGCACAGTACACTACAGTAAGACATTTCTATAGCGCCCTACACCTGAAGGTTCTCTAAGGCGCTGCACACACACACGCACACACACACACGCACACACATACACACACTCATTCATATTTATTGATAACAGCAACACCAAATGGTCCAATAAGACACAATATCGTCCACCAAGCAAAAATACGTCTACAAATATACCAATACAACAAGAAGACAATATCATCTTGAACAAAATAACTAAATACCGATGTGACGTACACAATCATTTTACAAGCATACACACACACATTCGTTCATATCCGCACACACACACACACACACACACACACACACACACACACACACACACACACACACACACACACACACACACACACACACACACACACAGACACACACACACAAGCACAAACACACACACACACACACAACATACACAAACAGACATAAAGGCCATACGAACCTGTCGTCGAAGTCGGAATCCTTCCAGCCGAAGAGAGGCCCCACAGATATGGTCAAGGCCACCGCCCACACGATCAGAATCATAAAGAGAACACGGGAGGCATCCCGAGATTGGATGTAGTTGATGTTGGTCACTGCCCAGTATCTTGACAATCACACACACACACACACACACACACACACACACACACACACACACACACACACACACACACACACACACATACACGAACATACACACATGGGCACTGCAATGTAGAAATACACTACAATTCAAAAGCAAGAAGACTCAAGATATGGTGAAAATTTCGCCTCAATTCAATTTGTGTCAATCATATAGGCTGGTCGTGTGTGTGTGTGTGTGTGTGTGTTTGTGTGTGTGCTTGTGTGTGTGTGTGTTACCGAATGCTACAAATCCGTGCAGTATCAATTGTGTTCGCATATAGCCTATCAAAGTAATGCTCAAGATCACCATATTTTTATTGAATTTTGCAATTGAGCGCTGGTGAAAATATGACAGTCGCAAAAGCATTGTCAACTTCACTACGAACATTATACTTTGCGCGTATATATGTTACTCCCCTTGAATTCGCCCAGGCGTGCCGAGAGGAATGGGAAAAAGTTGTAGTGTGACAAACAGGGTTTGTGAGTATACATTGCAGGTGATGAGTGCAACGCTTCAATTTCGCTGGGCTAGGCTAAGTTATAGCTGCCAAACTAGCGCTACTTATATCATATGCCGTACTCAAGCGAGCGCCAATATCTCACTTGTGCAATATGCTCCTGCAACATCCCCCGCCCCGATCTTCCTTATCCCTACGGGCGAAGATCCGCGCAGAATGTAGGCGACGCGCAAATGAGGTAGTGCCCTCACAAAAAACGACAAAATAAGCAAAATAAACAGAATAAACAAAATAAGCACGAACACACACAAATACACACACACACAGAGAAAGAGGGAAAGAGAGAGAGAGAGAAAGAGAGATGGAATACTCGTATATGCTGTTACAATCACTCTTGTGAGAAAAACGGCAGATTTTACCTAACATTTGTTTCGATCTCCTTGTGTGTCCAATCCTTATTCGCATGCGCGCGCGTGTGTGTGTAAGCTGGGGTTTTTGCTTGTTGTTCGATGTGTAACATCATGGGGGCCATTTCTCTGTCGATTTGTTGCTGGCTGAAATGAAGTTGGACACCGACCTCGGCGTGAAAAACTGGCGCTATTCTCGCCACGGCAACGTAAATTGCCGCTGGTCGTAGAGCAGTAAGCAGTAAGCAGCGCCTACAGAAACACGGCGGCAAGGAGGCAGTGTGCACAAGATTGCGCGTGAGCTAGTGCGGCTTTCTGATTGCACGACAATTCAAATCGGAGAGCATCATCGAAAGGCGGCCCCCTTTATTGGGAGTGAAATTTATCAATAACAATCTTGTGGATTTTCAAAAAACAAACCCGAGATTGGAGCCCACCTAGCTAAGCGGGTTGCTTCACTTTGCGAATCCGTAGAAAACAGGGCAATTGCGCTCATTCCAGCGGTGGAATGCTCCATTTGAACGACTTCATCGGATCTTGTTTTCCACAGCGATATCGTGTCATCACAGGATATTGCTGGTCGAGACTATATGTGGCAGCGTTGTGTACATCAGTCTGATGCGAGTGGAACGACCGCAATCATGAGCTGAACTGCTCTTTCATAGCGCCAAACTTGACGTCGCGTCCTTCCTACGCTGTCGCTGTCATCTGGTCGTAGTGAACATATGCTTTTATGATGTTCATTTGTGGCAGTATGCCGATATTGCTCGACTGAGTACGGCACTCATGTCCTGCACGACACGACCGCACACACCTCGTTCTCAACGCGCTCTCGCGTGTTGAACGCATTGAAAACAGCACATATACACACACATACACAGACACACACACACACACACTTTTACATTCACAGATGTACTGCAGGTGTGCGGAGTATGTATGTGGTGATGTCAGGTGAAGTTTTGCTTCATCTCGCCTTCCTGTCGGAAGCTGTGTGTTCGTGTCCCTGCCTGTGTGCTGGTTGATTGGTTGGATTCCATTTAGGACACACAAAATCTTAGCGGAATTCGACCGGCCCTGGAAATATTATTCAATGATAATGATATTCTCGTATATGAGTCATTCCATGTCAGTTCAACCAAAATACGGTCGATTTTTTGGACCCGACTCAGATTTTGTTCTTTTTTGGTAGGCTTATATAACTCACTGAGTTGAGTAGAAATATATAATTTTAGTATTTTGGGTCGTACCGTTCCCGAGATATGACACCGTAAAGGATGACCTCGAAGGTCTTTTCAGCTAAAATTGCCGTCGGTCAGCAGTCAATACCTCAACTGTTTGACCACCTAGAGACACCATTCAAACACCATTTTAAAGCTGTTGAATAGCTCTACAACATAACATAAGTAGTTTATTTTTCTGCTGAGTCAAATAAAAAGTCATCTAAATGTGACCTTTGACATCGCAGGAAAAGGAATAGTATCCTCCGATTTTTTTGTTAAGAATGTATATTGTAGGTATATATATATATATAAGCTTTAATGTACAACAAGTTTCATGTTGGGTTTCAACATGGTTAAGGCGGAGCACGCAGTTCAAACAACCCCTAGACCAGTTTTTTCATCGGGTAGCCTATATTTCAGAGAAACTACTGTTTTATTTTAAATAGGTCACCTCTTTTATGGTTTGATTAATCTAAAACAAAAATGTAATGGATTACTGTGAGAAACAAGTTCAGCAAAGCAAATGTATTTAAATGTATTTCAGATATAAACACGCAAATTTCTCGAATACACAGATTGCTTATATTGTGCAAATTAATTAAAAAATTAATTTGCACAATATTGTGCAAACACGCAAATACACGGACATACACGCGCACATGGGACATACACGCGCACGTGCATGTAGCAGCTGTCACTTACGCCTTTAACATGCATAATCCCCGAACAAGTTAGCTAGGGATTGAATATACAATTATACCCTCGGTAATTCGCAGCCCATAAGCGCAGTGTAGCGTAGTGGTCGCGCCTTATAAAGCAGATAAAACTACAGACGCGCGAAATTCTTAAGAAAACTGTTAAAATTTGATATATTTGTAATTTATTAAATTTAACTTTTTAATAAGCACTTGCAGTGGTGAATACTGATATTTTTCTTCCAAAATATGCGTCTACATGAGTGCCGGTATATACATTACTATATATATATATATATATATATATATATTATCATGTATTATTTAACTAGGTATCAAACAATTTGTTACAGAGAAGGAGATCATAGACATGCCTCTGTATTTGCATCTAAAAACTGCTCTGAAAACTAATGTGTGCTTTTAAGCTCCTCAATGTGCAACGTTCGCCGTAAATCAAGCTTCATAATACTCATATTTTAGGTCACATTATGAGCTCGTGGTCAAAACATTGTCAGGAGCACAAAATGATGTGTCTGTGTGTGTGTGTGTGTGTGTGTGTCTGTGTGTGTGTGTGTGTCTGTGTGTGTGTGTGTGTGTGTCTGTGTGTGTGTGTGTGTCTGTGTGTGTGTGTGTTTGTGTGTGTGTGTGTGTTCGCCAGTGTGTGTTTGTGTGTGTGTGTCTGTGTGTGTGTGTGTGTGTGTGTGTGTGTGTCTGTGTGTGTGCGTGTGTATGTATGTGTCTGTGTGTGGGTGTGTCTGTGTGTGTGTGTGTTTGTCTGTGCGTGTGTGTGTCTGTGTGTGTGTGTGTCTGTGTGTGTGCGTGTGTATGTATGTGTCTGTGTGTGGGTGTGGGTGTCTGTGTGTGGGTGTGTGTGTGTGTGGGTGTGTGTGGGTGTGTGTGGGTGTCTCTGTGTGTGTGTGTGTGTCTGTATGTGTCTGTGTGTGGGTGTGTGTGTGTCTGTGTGTGTGTACTCACCTATTTGAACTCACCTAGTTGGGTTACAGGATATGAGCTATGCTCGGACTGTCTTGTCTTTTTTCCAATATTTGTCTAGTTTTTCTTTAAACAACGATCAACTATTGACTTCTACAATCGTCTTGTGTAAACTGTTCCATTCATTCACACAGCGGAACGGAAAGCTATATTTCTTTATGTCTTTTCTACATCTCGTTTTTCTCATTTTTTTGTTATGGCCTCGTCCTCGTTGGTTTTGCTGCACTAGTCCAATTTCTTTCGAATCCAGTATTCCTGTCATAAATCTGTAGATGTTAATTAAGTCTCCTCTCTCTCTCCTTCTCTCCAACGTTGGTAGATTCATCTCATCCAACCTTTCCTCATAGGGTAGCGCACGAATCTCCGGTACTAGTTTGGTCGCCAATCTTTGGTGTGGGTGTGTGTGTGTGTCTGTGTCTGTGTGTGTGTGTCTGTGTGTGTCTGTTTGTGTGTGTGTGGGTGTGTGTGTGGCTGTGTGTGTGTGTGTGTGCGTGTGTGGGTGTGTGTGTGAATGTTAGTAAAACAACAAGCGAGCGTCCTCCATAAACTGAAAATGTTCAACCTAGACTGGTCAAGGTTGAGAAGAGTTGATAAGCAGACTGAGAGGGAAAGATGGATAGAGAATGGGAAAGTGGATAGAGAAACTGTAAAGACAGTTCAGTTTAGTGATACGCACTGGGTCACCAACTCGTTCGTTGATGACGGAACTCAGAGACACAACAACGACCAAATATATACTTTATTATTCGTCGAGCAAATAAACATTAATCCGGATATGCACTCGGAAGCGTTGCATTATCTTAACGCCAGGGCACACATAAACCAGCGTAGAGGAATATCGCCGCCGTTTAACGATGGTGAAGTAAAAACCTTCACGCTGTCATAACGGCGAAATTGCAGTCGTGTCTATTCATGCTTGAACAAGGGCCCAGCTCATAATTTTTAACACCACACAGACATGCCAGCCGACCACGGTGCGTTCAGAATGTCTTCACAAATTTACGACACAGTTTGACACGCCGCCAAAAACACGCACTATTAATTACGACATGAGCCGATTTTTCACACGGCATCACTGTGATAGGGGCGCGACCACGCTGGCGTACGCATAAATCTCGCACTATAACGTCAAGTTGGCCAATATGAGCCAGATTATTGGTCGGTGATTTATGTGTCGCATAGACTGAGCATCAATGCACACAATCAAGCCGGCACAACATGTGCCCACCCGCCATACAACTACACACAGTGTAAAAACCAGTATTCTACATATTTACACTAAGGAATTCTTATGAAAAATATGGGGTAAACTTAGACAGGAAAACACAGAATCTCAGTTTTACTCAAACTATTAGTTTTGCTCTGTAAAATGTCAGCATATGTCTTATATTGTTGTAATGGTGACGTCCACGGACAGTTTTGACAAGTTCTGTCACCAGATGGAGCTAATATATAGCACTTAATGTTTTTTTTGTTTTTTTTTGGAGTTTTTTTTCTGTCTTAGGATGAACCCCAACCCACAAAATAACCCCAACCCCTAGAACTAGCCCCCAGGATAAAGTTTTTTGTAAGTTTTTACATGTTATATTTCAAAGATAATTATAAATTAGTATAAAAAACAAATATTTATCAATAAATATCCTAAGATAATGTTTGAAAGTGCATCCTGGCTCGGTGGTTTAAGTTTAATTCATTGAAAAAATCGATGTTTTTTGAATGTGGTTTTATTGATGTGGATATTTGAAGTAATTTGTCAGCAGAACAAAACAAATTCATTGATTGATCATGTACTTTTTAAGGAAACCACGTTTTTTTATGAAAAGAAGACATGCTGTTTTGAAAATTGGTTTTAAATTCATTTTGTTAATGTACAAATTTAGAAAAGGTTGACAGCAGAACAAGACAAGTTAATTGGTTCTTTGGTTCTTTGGTTCTTCTGGTTGGTTTCTTAACCCTTGGGTCGTGACACAAAGTTGGCCATTTTAGCCTTAGTCAAGCCATTTTATTGGTACGCTGAGGGCTCGAGAAAAACAATTATTTTGCCACTAACATATATTCTAATTAGATAGTGTAATAATTAAGATATGTGATGCACAGTGTTAGGATTATAAACAGATCATGATTATATTATTATCCTGATTTGATCGAAGCAGATTATGTTTAAATTGTATTATGATTAAAATTATAATCATTACATATAAAGACAATTGCGTATATCTATGTGTTCCTGGGTGGCGATGATTGATTTGGATAAACTTTCGGCTCGCTGCCAATAAAACAATACTAGGAGCCTCTGGTATACGTACAAAACAGGCAGTCAGAATATGAGGCAGACGTGACTGACTGAGACAATACCTGTCAATGGCGATTGCTAGCAGATGGAGGATGGACGCCGTGCAACTGAGAACGTCAACAGAAGTCCACATGTCACACAAAGCCGCTCCCAACCACCATGTGCCAGTTATCTACGCCAACACACACACACACACACACACACACACACACACACACACACACACAGGTTTCACACTACACTCTTTAAAAACTGTATCATATGTCAGGGGCAAAACACATGGAACAGCTTGCCCGTGTGCTTAAAATCCTTGCTGAACAATGTAACATTGGCTGTATTCCGTGGTAAATTAAGAGCATATCTACAAAATAGGTCGGCAAATAATGACTATCCGAGTAATAATTAGAATTGTATTTGTGTGTACGCTTGTAATTGTGTGTATGAATGTGTGTGCTTGTGTTAGTTTATATGTATGCATGCATGTTGGCATGTGCGCGTGTGTAATAGCGTGTATGCGAGTATGTGTATATGTGTGTGCATGAACGGATATTTATATGCAAATATGTTAATTCATATGTAGGTATGTATATGACTGTGGATGTCTGTGTGCGTATGTGTGAGTGTTTGCATTAATGGATTTTAATTGAAGAAATGTAAACTCACGTGCATGGATGGATGATGGTACATGGATGGTTCAGTATGTCTGTGCGTGTATGAGGATGTGTGTGTGTGTGTGTGTGTGTGTGTGTGTGTGTGTGTGTGTGTGTGTGTGTGTGTGTGTGTGTGTGT
>OU696585.1:4195644-4238144 GCA_916048095.2 Sacculina carcini
AAACAACACTTGTGTATTCCTTGTCAACACTTGTGTGTGTGTGTGTGTGTGTGTGTGTGTGTGTGTGTGTGTGTGTGTGTGTGTGTGTGTGTGTGTGTGTGTGTGTATCGGCCGGCAACGCGAAAGCAAAATAGTACAGACGCTCGGGTCAATGACCTTTCATAAGTTTCTTTTTGGGCGTCTTGTCGCCTACGTGGGCCAATCAGAGATCAGCAACGCTAATTATTAAATACTCAAATCAATACACATTTATCAATTCTGTTAATAGCTCTGATAATGAAAATGAAAATAATAATTAATGACAATAATTATAAAAAACACAAATTATAACAAGAATATACATTTAATTTGTTAAATAAGCAAGTGAGGTCAAACAAGTGCAGGGCAGGCGACTGCAGTCAGGCGAATTTATTAGTCAAACAATCAGGCGACTGCAGCGACACGCCGGTATCCGAATGTGAAACAAGAACACGCGAACAAGCATTAATTCACAATTCACGATCATTTTCACAACAAACACAATAAACATAGCATTGAAACATTTAATATTTGGAATTATACAACATATCATAATTATTTTTTATCACCATATCTTTACACACACATACACAAACATACACACACACACATACAAACACACACACACACACACACATACACATACATGCACACACACACACACACACACACATACAAGCACACACACACACACACACATACATGCACACACACACATACAAGGAAATAAAGGGAATGCAAGGAATAGAAACTAGCGAAGGAAGTGATAGCTGTAACTGAGGAAGAACCAAATGAAGTCACGTCGGAGATAGACAGTGTTCATAGATTGGGCACATATGAAGAGGGGAAGTCAAGGCCAATGATAATCAGAATGACGTCACAAAACGCGGCAGCGAAATCTCTCGATAATTCATAGAGACTAGCAAAAAAGGAGGAGTTCACTCAAGTGTACACTAAAGAAAATATGAGCCGAGAGGAACGACAAGAGCTAGCTGAAGAAATACAAGAGGCGAAAGCAAAAGACTTGTCGCTGACGGAGGAGGAAAGGAGAATGTACATGTGGAAGTTTCTAGATGGAAAGCTGAGGAAATGGTACTTGAAACCGGTGTAGACGCATATTTTTCTGATGGAAATCACGAAACGATCAATGAGACTGATTATATGAGAATAATGTATACTAACATGGATGACTTTTTATCGGGTAAATTAGAACTATTTGATTATTTGAACAGTCCGGATGTTGTAGCCATTACGGAGACAAAACTTCAGAAAGATATTGGAATTGCAACTATAGTAGGGAATGGATTTAATGTGTACAGGAAAGACAGATTAAGTAAAACAGGAGGAGGCGTGCCGCTACTAGTGAAATGTGATAAGGTAGTTGATAAGGTAGAAAAGGGTGACGGAATAGTGGAATCAATTGGGATACGTTTGATACACGATAATCAGAGCGTATTTCTAGCGGTAGTTTATGTACCACCAAACACACTGGCTTGGGGAAACAAAGCGTAAACGTGTTTACTGGACCTAAAATTACAAGAAATGTATATATTTTTGAAAGAAATTAAAGAAGTAATATTGATGAGTGATTTTAACTCCAGAGGTAGACTGGGAGCATCGGGAATCTAATGGAATGCCAGATTCGTGGAACGTTTTATTTATGAGTGCAATGATGGAAAATTAGATGACTCAATGTGTCAAAGAGGTGACTAGAATGAGGGCAAGCTACACCATCTATGCTGGACCTTATCTTTACGAAGGATGCTGATATGATTTTGGATATTGAACAAAAAAGTCCACTAGGTAAAAGCGATCATATGGTGCTGAACATCGGTGTAGTAAACAACATGAGACCAGGGCCAATTACTGCATACAAAAGCAAAAATATAACTATGCCAAAACAGATTGGGTGGGTCTCAAGGAGTATTTCAATCGAATTGAATGGACCGAACTATTGGAGGAGAAAAGCATTCAAGGAAAGTACGATTTATTATCGAGTGTATATAATACAGGAGTGAGTAAATTCGTTCCAATGAGCAAGGAAATGAATAGCAGAAATATGTGTTTCAACAGGAAATGCGAACTGGCAAGAAATTTGAAAGAGAAGGCCTGGAACAAAATGAGAAGACGAAATTCAGAAGAGAGCCGGAACAATTATAAAATAGCAAGAAACAGCTATATGAGAATCGGCCGACTATTACAGAGAAAATGTGAGAAAAAAATCCTTGACAACTGCCGTGAAGAACCAAAATTGTTATATATATGTGAACAATCCACTAAAACAGAAAACTGGGATACGAAGCCTCATAACCGAAAATCCTGAATATATCGATGAAGAGACCCTATGAGAAATACTGCACAAGAAATTCCAGCAGGTATTCACCAAGGAAATTGAATTTACATATGAGCAGACAATTACTAATGGTTATACTCTACAGAGCATTGAAGTTACTAGACGAGCGGTATTAAGTATGCTAAACGAGCTCGATGGCAGGAAATCTATCGGACCTGACGGAATATCCGGAAAGATTTTAAAAGAATGCAACGAGCAGCTATTGTAGTCGTTTTACAACATATTGGAAACATCATTGCACATTGGAAGAGTACCCAGGGAGTGGAGGACTGCGTGGATCACACCAATATATAAATATGGCGCGAGAAACGACCCTGGAAATTATAGACCTGTCTCACTGACTTGTGTGCTGTGTGAACTGTGCGAACGAATTATCAGCAAAAGATGGGTCGAGTATGTAGAGCAACACAGCATCCTGTCAGAGAGACAAAACGGATTTAGACAGAAAAAATCGTGTCAAACAAACTTGTGGAACTACTATTCAAAAGAAATTGATATAATACAGGAGCGAGAAGGATGGGTGGACTGTGTCTACCAGGATATGAAAAAGGCTTTTGACAAGGTACCGTTGCGGAGACTACTATGGAAGCTAAAAGTTTGTGGGTGGCATAGAAGGAAAAATTCATGAATGCATGAGCGATCACTTAACAGATCGAAAAATGTCGACTTGTGTCAGAGGAGCTCAATCATGTTGGAGGAATGTGACCATCGGAGTAACTCAGGGCTCAGTACTTGGTCCTACAATATTTCTAGTATTCGTCAACGACATTTCTGAGGGAGTCGAGTCATACATGAGTACATTTGCAGGCGATGCTAAACTCTTGAGACCGCTGAGAACAATTGATGACTGTATGAAACTACAGCAAGACCTGGAAAATATTCACATATAGGCAAACAAATGGAACATGGAGTTTAACAAAACAAAG
The DNA here is from genome assembly GCA_916048095.2 of Sacculina carcini. NCBI lineage: Eukaryota > Metazoa > Arthropoda > Thecostraca > Sacculinidae > Sacculina > Sacculina carcini. Next base: position 4,198,942 of record OU696585.1, read on the forward strand.
TCTCATGTGATCAAAATAGGAAAAAGCATATATAGGCCCGATTTTCAATATCTGATAGGTAATGATTCAATATCTGAGGTTGAGGAGAAGGATATAGGTGTAGTGGTGCAAAATACATTGTCGGCGGAGAAGCACTTATAAAACTTGTGAGTGCGGCATACAGGACCATAGCACAGATGAGAGACTTTTAACTGTGGACTCCGTCGTGCAGTTGTTAGCACACCCGCCTCACAAGCGGGAGGTCCGTGGTTCGAAACCCGGCGGAGCAGAATTTCATTGGGCGAATTCTACAATCCCACAGCCCCTGTCAACCCAGCAGAAAATGATGGTACCAGATATCAGTCATGAGTTGTGCCATGCATTCTGGGGAGGTGGCCCTCTCTAATACGTCTTACGTCCTTGTGGCGCCATAGCGTGGAGGGGGTCGGTTCTGCGGTGGCAGCGAGCTGCACGGGGCACGCCTGTGTGTTCATAAGCTTCGGCTTCTTCCGTGTAGCAGCTGCCACTTAGGCATTTAACCTTTTAACCTTTTTAACTATTTTGATATAGAAACCCTCAGAAAATTAATAGTGTCAATAATAAGACCAAAATTGGAATACGCTGAAATTGTTTGGTCACCCGATATGAAAAAAATATGCAAAATTGGATAAGATTCAGAGGATAGCAACTAAGTTAATACCAGAGCTGAATAATTTGCCATATTTGGAAAAATTGGAAAAATTGGTACTGGTTACATTGGAAAAAAAGGCGAGAACGAGAGGACCTGAAAGCCGTCTTCAAGTATATGTCGGAAATGGATGAAACGGAACTGTTTTTATCGAGTTATGCTCAATCCAGTGCAAGAAGAGGACACAAGAGAGAACTGAAAAAACGAGGTGTCGCAGTAATTTGAAAATATTTGGTTTTCCGTATAGATGCGTGGATAAATGGAATAAATTCAGGGAATAAGTAGTCGATAGTGGAAATATTAGCACATTTAAGACAAAACTGGACAATTGTGGATACCGAGACGATACAGTCCAAGCCTAAAAGCTCTTCTCCCGTGTCAATAAATCTGTGAATACAAATCGGTGAATACACACAAAAACATACAAACACACACACACATACACACACATACAACACAACACAACACAACACAACACAACACAACACAACACAGCACAACACAACACAGCACATCACAACACAACACAACACAACACAACACAACACAACACAACACAACACATCACAACACAACACAACACAACACAACACAACACAACACAACACAACACAACACAACACAACACAACACAACAAAACACAACACAGCACAGCACAACACAACACAACACAACACAACACAACACAACACAACACAACACAACACAACACAACACAGCACAACACAGCACAACACAGCACAACACAGCACAACACAACACAACACAACACAACACAACACAACACAACACAACACAACACAACACAACACAACACAACACAACACAACACAACACAACACAACACAACACAACACAACACAACACAACACAGCACAACACAACACAACACAACACAACACAACACAACACAACACAACACAACACAACACAACACAACACAACACAACACAACACAACACAACACAAGGCACAGATACATGCCTTGAATGGTTGGTTGCTTGTCAGGCATTACTCCGGTCCGGTGTGATTACAACACTTTAGCCATTTTCACCGACACTAGGCGCATTCCAGGCCGCAGTTCTAAGCTCATCTTATACACAAACTGAGTGAAGTGAAAAATGCCTGTCAAATGTCAGCAGTGGCGGCGACGAGGGCGGTTTGCAGGGGCTGGAACACTCCCCGAAAAGTGCCAACACTCCCCTTGTGCTCCCCCAACAATCCTTACCATTAACATTTCGATTGTATTTCCTTGTATTTCGCCAAGACTCCGGTTCATTTTCCTCAGCCCTCCTTCATCCCCCAGTGGTGAAATCCAGGCGCCGCTACTGCCGCCAACTAAATATGACAACTTTAATCCGACAGCTCGCTGACCGCCAACGAGCTTGTTGCTGCTCGATGTTTACGTTGACGCTGTAGATTGAGCCGACATCAAATGAGCGTTGAAATTAGGCTCTAATTAATGCGCACCGCAAAACACGTTCATATGCTTATTCACATGCGCACCGCAAAACACGTTGTATTACATCAATGTAATTAACAGCTAATGACCAGAGTAAATATGTGAATAAATGCTTATTCACACTGGTGTAAATATCTGCATTAAACAACCAGAGCAGATTAGAAACAGCGAGTGTGTTGTCATTCATTATCTGGGTAAATATACCAGCCCTGAGCAATGCCGAATCAGTAAGTGTGGTGTGACTGTGAACAGTGAGATAGAGAGAGAGAGAGAGAGAAAGAGTGTGTGTGAGTGAGAGATTGTGTCTGAGTGCGTGAACGTGTTAGTGTGTCTATGTTTGTGTGAGACTTTTTACGATTGTGCTTGTAGTGTTCATGCTCCGCGGCGGCGAGCGAGTGAAAAGCTCACCACTGATTGGTCCAGTGTCAGTATGCGAGTGGTTGAAATAGGTGTGTGTAATAGTAATATATCGCCACAACAAGCACAAGAAAAGCAATATTAATAAAGTACAGTAGCATAGTCTGTCAAGCCAATTGTTGGCTTCACAACAGACAAAGAAGAAAAACCACTATGCAAAAAATAAACTTAGCAAGAAACCTTCAGACTAATTAAACTTGAGAACTTATAATATAAACAAATACAACATGACAACAATACAACAACAAGACATACAACCATCAGCAATACAAGACATAATTCCATTAACAACAACAATTAAAGACATAGTCACAAATTGCAGGACACAACCGCACAGTGTGAGCTCACAATACCGAGTGCAAAAGGTAATGGCTATCAAACAGAACATAAGAACATGTCAACACAAAGAGAGCGTAGACGAACACGACTATGAGAGCAATTGCATTTAGCATTATCATAATTAATATTGGTTATCAAGAAAATGTTTTCGTATAATCTTCTTGAACCTATGCGTGTTGCTACAGTTTAGTAGAGCTTTTATTTCAGTAGGCAAGCAGTTGAACAATTCCGGTCCGTAACTCACCACACTTATTTTAAACAGTGTGGTTCTAAACTTCGGTAAAGACAAGTTCAAATTATTCTTTCTAGTGTTACAAGCGTGTTCATATATTTGAAAAATAGAATTACGTCCTATCAATTTGTATATAAGGAGGATTGTGCTGTACTTATGGATTGATGAGAACTTGAGAATGTTTTTGTTCCTGAATATATCTTCCGTGGAGTGGAATTTTTTCCTGTGGAAGATCCAGTGCAATTTTTTTATCTGTGCAACATTAACTTGAGTTAAAAATGAACTATAAGTACTGGCCCAGACTGATACGCAATATATTAAGTGAGGGTAGAAGAGAGCATAATATACATTAATTTTAGCTTCTTGTGTTAAACTGTGTCGAACCCGATATAAAATCGCCGTTAATTCTGCCAGTTTTGAACAAAGTTCACTGATGTGAACACTCCAGTTCAGGTTCTCATCAATGATAACACCCAAGAATTTGGAGGAATGACTCTGTCGCAAGTAAACACCATCCAATACGATTCCGGGGAAGTTGTGTTTAACCGATTTTGAAATATTATATAGGACGTTTTTTAAAATTTATCATAAGATCATTGGCCGAGCCCAGTTACATATATTTTTGAGCTCTCTATTTATTTTATGATGTAAATCAGCAGCATTATTTTCTTTTAATAGTAAAGTTGTGTCGTCTGCATATATTGTGAAGTGAATTTTCGAACTAGAGTTAACATTATCATTTATGTAAACTAAAAAAAAGTATGGGCCCCAGAACCGAGCCCTGTGGAACCCCATTATTCATCTTCTTGACCGATGAGTAACGATTTATCAGATAATTTTCAAACATTTTGTAGGCAATACCCCTTATACCCGAATGTTCCAATTTGTATAATAGTTTTGAATGGTTAATTATGGTTATCGAATGCTTTTGAGAAGTCTACGAAAATGCCAGCCGCAAAGTGTTTTTTCTCTAAGCATTTATAAACACCATTGACAAAATCCAAGATGGCAGACTCAGTTGAGCAACCAGTTCTGAACCCAAATTGTTGTATTTTTTAAAATTCATTTTTTTCAAGGTATGAGATCACTCTATAGGATATTACTTTTTCGAATACTTTATTAAATGAAGGAAGCATGGATATATGAGGTCTATAATTATTCGAGGTCTATACTTATACGAGGTCTATAATAATTACTCGTAGGTTTATAATTATTGACATCCGTCCTATCTCCTGATTTAAAAATTGGAATAACTTTGGCACATTTTTTTTGATTAGGATAATGTCCAAAAGAAAATGATAGGTTAATACTATGAACCAGAGGAGCACTTATGGTATCTGCGGTAAATTTCAGTAATATAGGAGGAATTTCATCGTAACCTGACGCATGACTGTTGAACGTGCTTAGGATATTTTTATTTGCTGTTCATTAGTTGGTTGTAAAAACATAGGAGAAGATATTGATGTTGAAAGGAATGCTTTGAAATCAGGACTACTTTGATTTTTCTGAGCACCAGTATTCAAAAAGTGTTCATTAAACACATCAGGAATATTTTGACAATTGTTGTGTAGTTCAATATTATTGCCCTCATGATTTTTCCTCCCTATTAATGAGTTAATAATTTGCCAGTTTTGTAGCATTGCCCTTATCCGAACATAATTTATCTTTATAGTATTTGCTTTTTGTCATTCTCATCAAGGTTGTTAAATTATTCCGATACCTCCTATATTCTTCTCTATAAATATTTGGCCACTTTTTCGAAAGTCTTAACAATCGTTATATTTCTAGAATTTTCGCCTTGATTTCAGGAGTGATGTGGGGGCTCAGTTCATATATATTTTTTTTTGTGATAAATTTATAAGGAAAATGTTCCTCAAACAGGTCCCTGAATGTGTAATAGAACTTGTCAAAGGCACTTTCCGGACATGATCGCCAAGTAATTCATCCCAATTTTCTGAAGCCAATTTGATATTGAATTCAGTCATGGAAATGTTGTTGAAGGTTCTAAGTCTAAAAATTTGCGGTTTAATTTTAACTTTATGTGTTCAAAATTGGGAAATGGTGTGGAAGTGATCATATATATCAGTTTCAATGATATAATTCGCTTCGTTCATATTGATATCTGTGGACCAAATGTGATCGATCAGAGTCGCTGATGAATCGGTCACTCTGGTTGGTCTACTTATTAAGCTTTAGACCGAGAACGAATGCAAGAGATTGACAAAATGTTTGACATTCTCAGATCTTTCTAATATATTTTGATTAAAGTCCCCAAAAATGGAAATGGTTATATATTTGTTCACTCTCAGTCATTCGAGTATGTTTTCCAATACTTGGAGAAATTCTATAAATTTGCTATTCGGTGGTCTATATACACATATATTGATTAGTTTATTTTGCCCAGCTGTAATTTCTGTACACAAGGTTTCTACACATTCCGACTTAACCGTGAACTCATCAATTATCCTGGATGAATGCCTTTCATCGATATAAATTACCACTCCACCTCCATGAACATTTCTACAATGTGCATGCATATTATACCCTGGTATTTCATAAAGTTGACAGTGCTCGGAATTAAATCTAACTTCAGTTAGCCCAATCATCATCAAATTATTGCATCAAACATTAATATTAATATTAAATAAATATTAATATTAATATTAAATAAATATTATTGCATAATCAAATTATTAGCATCGAAATGATAAACTTCATTGTGAATGATTTCGTCAACAAAAATCTGTAAATTTTTTGGTATAGATCTTATGTTAAAGCTAATAATATTAAACGTGGTATAAGGTGGGTTGATCATATCAGTTATACTACTTATATATTCAGTTTTTACATTATCTGCTATTTCAATTGGTTCGTTATCGAGAAAGTTATATTCACCTATAGAATGCTTATCCTCAAATCCAGTATCCTGAGTGCTTGCATTCCTTTCATTGCGTTAGAAATACAAACAAAAAAGCCATGTTTTCATGCAACAGTGTACACCGGCTCAACAGGCCAAGATCATCAAGTAATAATTTGATTGGGTCGGTGTTGAATTCACCAGACACTAACCAGGCAATAGTCGAGACTTGGTTAATATAGATCACCTTTGGTCTGCGCGAAATGGCAATTTCAGTGTGGTGACAGCCGCACAGCTGGCAAGCTTGCTGTTAGCATTCAAGACGTCTGGAGAAGTTTGGGACCGTCATTACTACCAAATCTGGGGCTGCCTGCCCCAAAACGTCCACATGTGTGTGTATGTGTGTGTACGTGTGTGTACGTGTGTGTGTGCTAGTGATTAACACACCTCGTACATGGCTCCCAGCGGCATGACCAGACAGGCGACAAATAAATCAGCGACGGCCAGCGAGACGATCAAATAGTTGGCCACACTACGACGCAAGTTGCGCTGCAAAGCAATGGCCGTCACTACAAACACGTTGCCTGTACAATACGCACACACACACACACACTAAAAAATCTGGCCCCGGATATACATATTGGAAAAATAACAGCACTAGCATATTGAATGATAAGGAATATTAGAAGGGCTTTCAAATACCTAGATGAGAACATACTGAAAAAGTTAATGTGTAATATCATTACCCCCAGCTAGAGTATGCGTCGGTGGTGTGGTCCCTTCATAAGATAAACGACAAGCGTAAATTGGAAATGATGCAGAGGACAGCGACAAAAAATGGTTGGTGGTGGTGTAGTTTGTCGTATGAGGAAAGACTAAAAGTGTTTTGTTTACAATATTTAGAACAACGTAAGCTAGGGACAACTTGATTAATATTTTCAGGTATAGAATGGGTATGCAAAAGTAAGATAGGGATAATTGTATAGTTTGGGATAATTCAGACAACAGAGTCATGGAAAAAACTGAAAAGGACTAGATGTTTGAGAGATATTAAGAAGTATAGTTTCCCACATAGGTGTGTTGATGTCTGGAATCAGTTCGGGGAGGATATTGTAGGAGCTAAAACCGTAGAAACATTTAAAGGAAGACTGCATAGTGTGAAATATTGGGAATTTCAAGGAAGATAGGCTAGAGGGTGGGCTGGAGACAGGACAGCACGAGCACAGCTCATCTCCTGTGGTATACAAATAGGTGAGAACAAATAGATGAGTACACACGCAGACACACATACATGCACTCATATAGATACACACATACATACAGATACATACACACATACTGATACACATACAGATACACATACAGATACACATACAGATACACATACAGATACATACACATACACACAAGAGTACATATATACATACACATAGACATAGATACAAACACAGATACACACACACACACGCAAAGATAACACAAGCATAGCTACATAAATACACAGATACACACGCATACAAACACAAAAACGCACACGCACACACATACACACACACACACACACACACACACACACATACGCACACAAACACACACACACAAATACACATGCACACAGACCCATGCACATACACACATAAAGGGTGAGTTAAGCGTGAAATACACACATGGAAACATACATACAGTGTGTAGGATAATTTTGGGAATAGTCTGGTCGGAAGACACAAATACTCTAGTGCAGTGGTTCTTAACAATACTCTAGTGCAGTGGCTCTTAACAATACTCTAGTGCAGTGGTTCTTAACAATACTCTAGTGCAGTGGTTCTTAACAATACTATAGTGCAGTGGTTCGTAACAATACTCTAGTGCAGTGGTTCTTAACAATACTCTAGTGCAGTGGTTCTTAACAATACTCTAGTGCAGTGGTTCTTAACAATACTCTAGTGCAGTGGTTCTCAACCTTGTTCAGCGTTCACACCGTTTTCAAATCAGCAGTCAGTTCTCGCACCCCTAAATTCTCAAGAGCTATATATGGATAAATAGACAATCACTAACGAACGATAATAACAAAACTTGTATTCAATGTTCTTTCATACAGCTTGAAGTTCTTCAAGTTTCCTTTGAGATTTTCCCGGGAAAAAGTATAATACATAGAGAAAACATGTACTTTTTTGCATATTTTCACAGAAATCCTCGCACCCGTTGGGATCCAGTCTCGTTGCCCGGTTAAGAGCAACTGCTTTGTACTGCTCACTGCTCAGCACTGCTCACTGCTCAGCACTGCTCACTGCTCAGCACTGCTCACTGCTCAGCACTGCTCACTGCTCAGCACTGCTCACTGCTTAGCACTGCTCACTGCTTAGCACTGCTCACTGCTTAGCACTGCTCACTGCTCGTGCGCGCGAACACTGACTTCAAGTGACTTGAAGTGCACGGTGAAGTACCAAAATATTTTCAGAAAATAAATATAAAGCTTGACTGCGCCAAGCTTCAAGCATTTTTTTCTTGAAGCTTGTGCGCTTTCTGGCTTGAACTTTTCTGGAAAGAAAGGAGAAAGAATATGCTAAGAAGACAATAAGATGTCCTTTTTGCTTTAGCTTTTGCTGTAACGATCTATCAGTGGAATTCCTGCATGACATTGCATTCGTGATAAGGGCTTATGGGCTATAGTAATCCGGATTACAATGTAATTGCATCATGCAACTGCACTAAATCAGCTCTGGAGTTGTTTTTTTCTCATTTTGATTTACTTAATCTTGTTTGTTTTTTGCTTCCATGCAAATGGGCTTATGCATGCTTATTTTGTGTATGAAAGCGCTACGTGTGCGTGTGCGCAGCTTTGTGAAGCAATCATGGCTTAATGCGATCATTACAACAACGGTTACCACAATAAAAGCATGCGCTGGTGCGCGTGCAATACATGTGGGTGATGTTATATGTCCAGTTGTCAACGACACAGCCATGTGTGCATTGCAACTGAGCTGATATTGGACGACTCGCGTGTCGGTGCATTCCCTGACGACAACCGGCTAATTTTCCGGCAACTTTTACGACCATAACTAAGCTGGTTTTGGCACAAATTGCCACATATTCAATTTCGTCTAGAGAGAGCGCGCGCTTGCGCCAGCCGGCTCGTTTCGTCAGTTTTGCAGCGTGCGACTGTTGAAACTAGTATAGTTATTATTAAATCAATGAGCAAGGTGTAGAATAGGCAGAACGCGAATGTTATAAAGTGCATGCCTGCAATCTGCATGTGCGCTGATAATCAACACAGAGAGAGAGAGAGAAGAGTAATTACTACGGTGATTTTTAATGAAATACATTCTATATTATCTTAAGAAACCCAGATATCAATCTTGTCACGCGCCGTTCCGCGTGTAGAATGTTTGGCGAAAATTATAAATGGCGTTGCCCGGCGTTTCAACCACTTTATTTTGCAATATAGTATCACAACTGATCGTGGAATCCGTGGTGTAGTTGTTAGCACACCCGCCTCACAAGCGGGAGGTCCGTGGCTCAAATCCCGGCGGAGCAGAATTTCATTGGGCGCATTCTACAATCCCACAGCCCCTGTCCACCCAGCAGAAAATGATGGTACCAGATATCAGTCATGAGTTGTGCCATGCATTCTGTGGAGGTGGCCCTCTTTAATACGTCTTACGTCCTTGTGGCGTCATAGCGTGGAGAGGGTCGGTTCTGCGGTGGCAGCGAGCTGCACGGGCACGCCTGGGTGTTTATAAGCTTCGGCTTCTTCCCGTGTAGCAGCTGCCACTTAGGCATTTAACCATTTAACAATAGACGCTCACAATAGAGGATTACAACAGAAGCTCACAATAGAGGTTTAAACTCTTTCCGAGGGCCAAATCCTTCGAGCAATGTCGAGACGTTCAGCGCAAGCCGAGAAACCAGTGACACACAAAATGAGCTGCATGGGAAACAGTGTGCAATGTGACCGACAGGTGGGGCCAGGGACACAAATGCCCTGCCCTGAAGATCATCGACCGCAAGCGACCCAACACACCACCACACACATACACATACACACACACATGCACATACACACCAAGCAAAACATACAATACAAATATTTCGCCTCAATGGCTAGAAGCGAAACAAATATAATTTTCAGGAACGAGCTATAACAACGCATAAAACTATCTATGCTTGAATTAATATACATATCGCATACATACCTTACATATATTTACGAGTATGTAAATATTAACATATATTAGTAGTAACATATTGTAACATATATTAGTAGTAACATATTGTAACATATATTAGTAGTAACATATTGTAACATATATTAGTAGTAACATAATGTAACATATATTAGTAGTAACATATTGTAACATATATTAGTAGTAACATATTGTAACATATATTAGTAGTAACATATTGTAACATATATAGTACAATAATAGTGAATTCGCATACACACATCACATAGATGTGTGCGTGTGTACAAAATATTTGAAATGTCACACACAATTAACGCTGGACATTATGAGTTTGCGAACTTCAAACAAATGAGCTAAATAATGAGCAGGAGAAAGGCAGAGAAACAGGAGCAAAGGAAAGAGCAAAGGAGTGGAGAGACATTATCTGAGATAATAACATTCGCAGCTGCAGTGTTGACTGTGTTCACTTGTTAGCGCGGCATGTCACGTGTATTGGTGGCGTCGAATACTGCCACCCATCCACGTGGTCTCACGGGACACACACACAGACACACGCACACACACAGACACACATCAAGATGGAGTGAGGAGTGGCAAATGCCTTTCAATACAAATAAATGTTATCCTCTGCGATTTGGACAAGGAAAGAGAAGACCACATTGGAACTACAAGATACGAGATATTACATTGCAAGCAACAACCAAGGAAAAAGATTTGGGAGTCGAAATAAATAATGTTCTGTCCCCGGAAAATCATATATCCAGCATCGTTGAGAAAACAAACAGCAAGATAGCAAACATAAAAACGGCTTTTTCATACATTGACGAAAACATGCTGGGAAAATTAATACTATCAACTATAAAACCTACAATGGAATACGCCGCAGTCATTTGGAACCCACATTTGAAAAAACACAAGAATAAATTGGAAAAAGTACAAAGATCGGCCACAAAATTTTGAGCAGCATCCGAGACTTATCTTATCAAAACAGATTGAGTAAATTAGGTCTATGGACATTGGAGGAAAGGCGAAAAAGAGGGAATTTAATTGCAATATATAAATATCTTTCGAAAAAAGAAGGGGTACAAAATCAAGATTTATTCGAATTGGCAAAATCAAATTGTCACATAGTCAATCAAATGGTCACAAGTTTGGTCTACAGAAGCGAAGAATAAAAAGACACGTTCACAAATTTAGTTTCCCCAATAGGGCGATAGATGATTCTAACAAGCTACCAGAGGAGCTCGTAAATAAAAAAACAATACATTCATTTAAATAAAATATGATACTTGGAAGGCAGGAGACACGAGTCTTTGACTCATTCCTGCGGAGTCATTTAGGCAAGAACAACTAGGTAAGAACACACAAACATACACACAAACAATCACACTCGCGCGCGTTCACGCCTGGAAACACAATCTAACGACGCCAACACTACAAACACAACAATACAACACAATTCACGAATTGCATTCCAGCACACACACACACACACACACATAATATACATATACTCACACACACACATACACACAGTGATAGAAGGGTGTGTCAGTAGTGTACGTGACTGTGAGCCCATCAGCTACTGTTATCTGTGTATGAAATGCGTTCAGTGCATTGTGAACGAAGGGAGATACGCACACACACACACGCACACACACACATACACACACATACACACACACACACACACACACACACACACACACACACACACACACACACACACACAAATCTGACGCCCGATTCTGCGCCGGTCGCCGCTGCAATCATTATCATAGCCAAATGCACATGCACAATCAAGCAGACCAGCATACACACTCGTGCACACACACATACATATATACATATACATACATTCACAGACACAGACACGCACAAGAGGACGGGCACACAAACACACGAGCTTCGTGCATGTCAGTAGAGCAGGATCGATGCTGGCATCTTCACGGAGATAAAAACTCTGCCAGAGACACATCGCATGAGGAACAAACTTGGAAGAAAAACGTGAAGTGATTACTTTTACGCGAGGTTAATCAAATAAACCCCGCCACTTTTGAGAAGCAAATTGTCGGACAACGTTCGAGAAATGATGTTTGTTTGCTCGTGTTTATGCCTGTGTGTGCGCGTGTGTCGCGTGCGTGTGTGTGTGCGCGTGTGCGCGTGTGTGATTTTTACATTGCATGGTACATTTTAATGCAATATATATACTTCTGTGATGTAAATCAATCAAATTAAATCATTCTAATGATCAATTTATATTTACTTTTGATCAAATCAGTATTCATATTATACCATAAACCTCATTAATAAACTAGCATTGAAATCCGCCCGTTGTGCGGAGCAATTCATAACATGAAATTAATATTCAATTCATTAAAAATATGGAACATTAAAAATGAAATAGGGTACACTCATAAAAATATTAATCAATTGAAAATTATAAGTTTAATTATTTTCATTTCGACAAAATATTTCCCCTCAGTCCGCCTTAGTCATTTTTACACCCGACCGTCGTACATAATAATCATGAACTCGAAACTGAGAACTGAGATCATCTACCCCAGGGGTCCAAACACGCGGCCCACCAATCAATTCTCTCAACCCGCCAATATAGTATCGGAACCAAACTGTAAGGCAGCTAAATTCACATTTGTTGCATAATGCGATATAATTATACACCATTTAAGTCACATTTACATTAGTGAATCTGGATCTTGAAGTCAAGCCCGTGTGTTTTGTATATGGATTCATTCCACACGGTAAAATTGAATGTTTAAACCCACCCGTCCTGCGGAACAATTTATAATACAAAAGTAATACATATTTAAATGCAAACAGCCAGTCTAATAGAAAACTCTGAATTTTAAAATCTAAACCAATAGAAAATTCCTGTTCTGAGTTTGTATATTCTTATTCTAATAATTGACGACATATTATTCGGTCAACCCGCCTCATACTTAAGCCCGCCCGTCGTCAGGAATAATTTCGAAATGTAAACACAAAATAATAATGATTTTTATAGTATATAAATGAATTTTTCTCCATAATATTATCTCATAATTCCCGGTTAATGCTTCCACTAATGCATCATATTCATACAGTTGTTATTTTTTGGATTACACCGATATTACAGCCCTTGATATTACAGCCAATATTATATTATGCAATCTATATTCTGCTACGTATTATTCCTAATACATATATCATCAGATCGCAAAATATATTTAAAGGTTCGCACCATTCTCCAACCTCATTTGCTTAAGAGCTATTCTACTTTTATCGCTAGAATATTCACTGCTAGCAAAATATCATATACCTCGCTATCATTTAAACCCACTCTTTAAAGATACATTTAAGCCCGCCCGTCGTGCGGAAAATCTCATAAAATATAATTAATATTCAATTCATAAAAAATTAGTGCAAATTGAAAAAGAAAAACAAACCCATAGAAAAGATTTAGCCATTAAATAAGTCTAAATGAGAAATTTATGTTTCAATTTAGAAAACATGTTTTTCCACAACCCGCCACATATTTAAAGCTGCCCGTCGTGCGGAATAATTCAGAACTCAAACACGAAACAAACACTAAGAAAATAGATGAAAAACGACTAATAGAAAAATTCAAATTTGTAAGTTCTTGTTTTAATTATTGACGAAGTTTTTTCCCTCACACTGCTCAAATTTACACCCGTCCTTCGTGTGTAGTAATGCAAACAACATAACAAACAACATATGCATGCAATGCAAACAACATATGCATATAGTTGACATTGCATGATATTATAACCCATATCCTTATGCAACTTAAGCGAATGCAACTTGAAATTAAACCAATTAAATTATACAGTCAAATTCAGTAGTTTACTTTGTTCCCAGTAGCATTTTACCCGCCCGTCGTGCAGAACATTTAATGTGTAAATATTGAGGACAATAAAGCCTTTCTATTCAGTATAGTGTATCATTAATTAAACTTTACGCAATAAAGCCAGACCATCCATGCTTGGAGCTAATATGATGCATTCTTAATTGTGATTGGGCTTCAGTGAAATTTAATCAGTGTATATTCCTGTGTAATCGAAAGTGCGCATAATAGCTGTCAAATTGGCAATATGTCCTTTTGAGTTTACACCACCGTAACTTTCTTCAAGTACACTTTGGAAAACGAAAAATTATACCGCAGTATAGACAACAAATTTTCCAGCACAATGGTATAATTTATTTTAATGTATGACAAATATTTACTGAGAAATGAGGAGAAAAATGAATTAATTTTAGTCGCCCGGTGTTCAAGTGTAATTTTGGAATTATTTGAGAATTTCGCCAATTTTACACATTTTTTGTATCATTTGTGGGTATAAATTATAATTTATCTTGTGGAACAATATTTTTTCTACTCAATGGTATAATTCGTATAGCTGTACCATTGCTGGTTTATGAAAAACAGATAGCAGAAATTTGACCAGCATATTCACGTTTTTCAGTACAAATTTTGCCTTTTAGACTTTGTCATTTTGACTTCACACCGCCGTAACTTTTTTGATACACTATGAAAAATTAAAATTTATACCGTGCTGTAGAAAACAAAATTCCCAGCATGATGGTATTATATATTTAGATGTGTGATACTTAGTTGTTGAGAAATAGAGAGAAGTAAAGAAAAATAAAGAAAATCGGACGCCCGGAGCTTAAATATATTTTTGAATGTAGATTGAAATTTTGTCATTTTTACATCTTTTATATTTCATTTTTGGATAAAAATAATAACCTATCTTGTGGAACCAAAATTCTCTACACAGTGGTATAATTTGCATTGCTGTACCTTTTCTGGTTTAGGATATCTCGATGGCAGAATATTGACCAAAATTTTCGCATTTTTCAGGGTTCATTTTGTCTTTTCACCGCTCTAACTTTTTTAAGCTTCATTTTTAAAATATAAAATTTAATCTAAAGTGTAGAAAACAAAAATTTCCAACGTGATGGAATAAATTGTTAGCGGGTACGCCAAGTGGTGACCGAGTATTGGCTGATAGAAAATGGACCAAGGAGGGTGGAACACACAGACAGACAGACAGACACACACACACAGATGATCTCTTATATATATATAGATGATCATTATATTATGCCAAAAACTACACCAAAAATATCATGATATATAGATAAGTGGATAGATACAGTGAACGCCAATGTTAAACTCCTATATTTGCTCTGTGTTGTCAAAATACATTCCCTTAAACAATCATCTCCCAATGATCACTTAATATGACCATATTTTGTGGTTTTATGTGTCTATATCAACACATATTTAGTTATTAGGTTTTTTTAGTAAATAACCCTTCTTTGATAACCACGCCAAGTTTTAAACAATAAAAATATATATCAATTTATTGCCCTACAATCTTGAAAGGGTCAAAGCTGTTGTACTCAATATAAAGTTGTTGTACTCACCGACTATGGTGGTCAAAATGACAACGCTCAACACACACGACGTGATCACAGTGGCCAGCGTGCCCATTGAGGCCGGTGTCGTCACGTCGCTCACGTTCATCACGTCACCTCTGCATGCACACACACACACACACACACACACACACACACACACACACACACACACACACACACACACACACACATACACACACACACACACACACACCCACACAGACACACACACACAGACACACACACACACACACACACACTCACACACACACACAGACACGCACACATTGCATTAGGTACATTACATTACATTAGGTGCATTACATTACATTAGGTACATTACATTAAATTAGGCATATTACTTTACATTAGGTACATTACATTAAATTAGGTACATTACATTGAATTAGGTACATTACATTAAATTAGGTACATAACATTACATTAGGCAAATTACATTTCATTAGATACATTACATTACATTAGGTACATTACATTACATTAGGTACATTACATTACATTAGGTACATTACATTACATTAGGTACATTACATTACATTAGGTACATTACATTACATTAGATACATTACTTTACATTAGGTACATTACAATAAATTTGGTACATTACATTACATTAGGCAAATTACATTTCATTAGATACATTATATTCAGTACATTACATTTCATTAGATACATTATATTCAGTACATTACATTTCATTAGGAACATTACATTTCATCAAGTACATTACATTTAATTAGGTACATTACATTACATTTAGTACTTTACATTACATTAGGTACATTACATTACATTAGGTATATATACGTATATACCGTATATTTCGGCGTATAAGGCAACCGTCAGATAAGACGAGGTACAAAATTAGAGCAAATTTTTAAAGTCAAGGTTAATTCAAGGTCTGACTTTTATATCGGTTGTATAAGACGACCCACAATTTTTAATGTTGATTTTTTTACTTTAAGGGTCGTCTTATACGCCGAAATATACGGTATACGAGTATATACTCGTATATATAGCACTCGTACACATAGCACTATATATATATATATATATATATATATATATATATATATATATATATATATATATATATATATATATATATATATATATATATATATATATATATATATATATATATATATATGTATATATATACTAGCATTAAAACCCGCCCATTGTGCGGAGCAATTAACATAACATTTCATATTACAATTACACAATACATGATACAATAACATTACAATTCATAACATGAAATTTATATTCAACTCATAAAAAATATGGAAAATTAAAAATGAAATAGGGTACACTCATAAAAATATTAATAATTGAAAATTATATGTTGAATTATTTTTATTTCTACAAAATACTTCCCCTCAGTCCGCCTGAGTCATTTTTTCACCCGCCCGTCGTGCTGAATAATTAAGAGCTCGAACACGATCCGTTCTGGATCTTGAAGTCAAATCCATTGGTTTTGTGTATGGATTAATTCTACAGGGGAAATTGAACATTATATTGTCTATAGCTGCTGCCCGCGGATCATATTCATTTAAAAAAAAAAACTTTTTTAAATGAACCATTTGAAAAAAATTAACTAAAAAATGGAAACACTTTTTTTAAACCCGCCCGTCGTGCGGAACAATTCAAACAACAATTCATATTAAATCCATAAAATATAATGAACACAAATTGAAAAGCAAGAAATGTAACCTATAAATATCTTAACCAATAGAAAAGTCTAAATGTGAATATTTTCGTTTTTATTTTGACAAATATTATCCCCCAACCCGCCTGATATATAAATCTGCCCGTCGTGTGGTATAATTCAGAACACAAACACGAAACAAACAATGAAAGAGGATGAAATATTTTCATCAGAATGTTTCCAAACTATATTTATTACTTAACATCATTCACCAACATCATTTGCTTAGGTACTATTTTACTTTTAGCGCTATAATATTTATTGCTACAATTTATATATTTTCCGCTATCATTAAAACCCAATATAACCTGAGTCAAACCTACCCAACCCAACCCAACCACTCAAACACGAAACAAACACAAAGAAAATTGAAAAAAACGACCAATAGAAAAGGTCAAATTTGTAAATTCTTGTTTTAATTATTGAAGAAGTTTTTCCCTTAACACTGCTCAAATTCACACCCGTCCTTCGTGTGTAGTAATTCAGAAGTGTAACACTATCAAAACAATGAAACCTTCTGTCATCTCTATAATTCCATATTTATGCTTCCGCTAAAACAGCATATGCATATAGTTGGCATTGCATGATACTACAACCCATAGCCTTATGCAACTTGAGCGTATGCAACTTGAAATTAAACCAATTAAATTACACAGTCAAATTCAGTAGTTTACTTTGTTCCCAGTAGCATTTTACCCACCCGTCGTGCGGAACCATTCATGTGTAACAATTGAGGACAATAAAGCCTTTCTATTCAGTATAGTGTATCATTAATTAAACTGTACGCAATAAAACCACACATGTATGGACATTTATGTCTCATGCTTGGAGCTAATATGATGCATTCTTAATTGATATTGGCTTCAGTGAAATTTAATCAGTGTATACTCCTGTGTAGTGGCAAGTGCGCAAAATAGCTGTCAAATTGGCAATATCTCCTTTTGACTTTACACCGCTGTAACTTCCTTCAAATACACTTTGGGAAATAAAAAATTATACCGCATTGTAGAGAACAAAATTTCCAGCACGATGGTATATTGTAGAAAACAAGATTTCTAGAACGGTGGGATAATTTATTTTTTATGTATAACAAATAGTTACTGAGAAATAGTAGAAAAATGAATTAATTTTAGTCGCCCGGTGTTCAAGTGTAATTTTGGATGTATTTGAGAATTTTGCCAATTTTACACGTTTTTTGTATCATTTGTGGGTATAAATTATAGCTTATCTTGTAGAACACAAAATTCTCTACACAGTAGTATATTCCTGTGTAATCGCAAGTGCGTAAATTGTGATTGGACTTCAGTGAAATTAAATCAGTGTATATTCATGTGTAATCGCAAGTGCGCATAATAGATGTCAAATTGGCAACATGACATTTTGACTTTACACCCCCGTTACTTCCTTCAGATACACTTGGAAAATTAAAAATCATACCGTATTGTAGAAGACAAGATTCTAGCACGATGGTATAATTGATTTTTATGTATAACAAATAGTTTTAGAGATATAGGTATAAAAATGAATTTATTTTAGTCACCCGGTGTTCAAGTGTAATTTTGGATGTATTTGAGAGTTTTACCAATTTTACACGTTGTTTGTGTCATTTGTCGGTAAAAATTATACTTTTTCTTGTAGAACACAAAATTATCTACCTAAAAGTATACTTTTTATAGCTGTACCATTGCTGGTTTATGAGGAATAGATAGCGGAATATTGACCAAAATAATCACGTTTTTTTGTGCTAACTTTGCCTTTTTGACTTTGTCATTTACACTTCACACCACCGTAACTTTTTTATAATACACTTTGAAAAATTACAAGCTATACCGTGATGTAGAAAACAAAATTCCCAGCATGATGGTATTATTTATTTAGATGTGTGATAATGAGTTTTTGAGAAATAGAGAAAAAAGTATAGAAAATCGGACGCGTGGAGTTTGAATAAAATTTTGAATGTAGATTGAATTGTTTTCTATCGTTCATGTTTTATATTCAATTTTTGGGTATGACTTACAGTTTGTTGAGTGGAAAAGAAAATTTTCTACACAGTGGTATAATTTTTATAGTTTTACCATTGCTGGTTTAGGAAGAGTAGTTTTCAGAATATTGACCAAAAGTTTCGAATTTTTCAGGGCTCATTTTGTCTTTTAACCGCTATAACGTTTTTTGGTTTTCTTTTTAAAATTTAAAATTTAACATATCGTGTAGACAGGAACATTTTAAACGTAATGGTATAAATTGTTAGCAGATACACCAAGTGGTGGCCGAGTAGTAGCTAATAGAAAATGGACCAAGGAGGGTTGGACACACAGACAGACAGACACACACACACACACACACACACACACACACACATTGCATTACATCGATACATTTATATCGCGCTTTACACCCGAGGGTCTCAAAACACTCACACACACACACATGCACACACTCAAGCATAAGAGTCATCATAGAGTCACTCAAGCATAAGAGTCAAGATACACAATCGCGCGCACACACACTCACACTCACACTCACACTCACAATCACACTCACACACACACAGACACACACACACACACACACACACACACACACACACACACACACACACACACACACACACACACAAAACAGACAAGCACATATAAGCGCAAACACATACATTCACGTTTACATAAGAAAAAACAAAACAAAATACACACGCACACATAATACACAACACCTTATGATAAGGAACTCGCTGGAAAAGGGAATACTACTATGTATCTGAAAAATAGCAAATATAACGTCATTACACAAAAAAGGTGACCGTGGAGCTCCTAGAAACTATCGACCAGTGCCACTCACATGCATACCATGTACAATTATGATAAGGATAATTCGAAGAATACAGGTGTTGTTTCTTGAAAGGCGTATAATACTATCACCACAACAGATTGGTTTCAGGGGAAAAAATCCACAACAGCAAACCTATTGAGTTTCTACAGGAAATTAACGACGTTGGGCGACATACATGTCAAAGGGAATTAAATATTGCCGAATCACATGCTCCACATAAAAGTGTGCATCATTTTGATGACGTGAATTTAATGTAGGCTGCTGCCGCTCTATATGCAAATTGTTTCTGCGTGCAGCTCGGTCTGACCCTCGGCAACTCAAGCTACTTAACACATGCCGCTCGAGCTGCCGCTTGTCCGTCACTTGACTGCGAGGTGAAAAGGGAACGTAAGAAAATTGGGGCACTGTTGTCTTGTAACGCCGGCACGACTAATCTGAGGTCATGTCGGCGCACCATTTCTTTTACTGTGGGCCAACCCAACTCCTGCAGGGCAGACGAGACACCTTCACATCTGCTTTTCCCAGTGATCAGCCGAGCCGCCAACTTCAACACTCCATCCGCCCTCGACATCTGCTGCTGATTGGTCCACCCAAAGTTGATATGCAATACTTTAGATTTGGGAAGACCGGAGACTCTACCAGACGTTTGAGCATATCCGAGGTGAGCGACCCGCGCAGCTTGAAAAGTGTTGTCACCATAGCATTGCAGATTCTGACAGTTTGACCCACGTAATTGTCCCAGACTAGCGATTGGTCATAAGTTACCAAGGTTATCATTGTACTTTACATAAAAATGCCGCACAGTACCGTGCGAACAATGATATTGGGACTTCTAGACACATTACTGCAATATTTTTGTGCATATTTAATTATTATTCAATTTGATAGGGCCACTAATAGCATGCATAACTTATATGTGTATTCAGAAGCGGAGACACGTCACTCAAAGAAACTTGCTGAAAAGCTAACATCTGCCAATGACGCCCACAAATGGTGGTCAACGTTGGAATCGTCAATGTGTGGACATGACCTGTCTGTCCCTCCTTTATTTTCAACGAACGGTGAGCTCAAAAGCAACCCAACAGAGAAGGCAGAGTTGCTTATGGATTACTTCAATACCAAGCAATGTCAAGGGTCCATTCCGTCTGACGATTCATCTGTCCTCGCCCCGAAAATCAAAGGCATTGCCTTCCGTTCAAAAGAAGTGGCGAATCTAATGAAAGACCTTGATGCCCACGGAGGAACAGACCCTCTGAATATGCATTCGCTATTTTTCAATAACACGGCAGATACTCTAGCTCCGGAGCTCAGTGCTCTTTTCAGGCGCTTGATGAAGACTGGTTCGTTTCCATCATGCTGGCGGGTTGCGAATATCACGCAGACACCAAAAGGAACCAATTCAGCAGATGTTGCAAACTACCGGCCGATATCAATTACGCCGATTCCGTCCAAAATATTCGAGGACTTGATATCTTCCAGACTGTCCAAGTACCTGGAGAGCAACAATCTACTGTCGGAAGACCAATTTGCATACCGCAAAAAACTCAGCACGACTGACGCTCTGCTTACCATCACGCATGAGCTCCAGCAAGTGCTAGACAAAGGCAGTGAAGCCTGGATTGTGCAGTTGGATTTCTCGGCAGCATTTGACCGTGTGAGCCATCATGGCTTGTTGCAAAAACTGAGAAACATTAGAGTCGGCGGCCGCTTGCTAAGTGTTTTGCATCAATTTCTATCCAATCGCGTACAACGTGTTGCCATCGATGGAGCATACAGTGGCTGGCAGAACATTGTGTCTGGTGTCCCGCAGGGGAGTGTGTTGGGTCCTATTCTGTTTAACATTTACACCGCTGACCTGTACACAACGACACGCTACCCTGTATATGGATATGCTGATGATATCACCTTGATGGCTGTAATTTCATCTCCTTCTGACAGACCACAGGTGCGTCAAACGGTCAACGACGATCTCAGCAGCGTCCTCAAGTGGCGTGAGAGGTGGAATATGATGCTGAACACTTCAAAATTTAAATGCTTGTTGGTTTCTAGGTCACGTACCGTTCAGCCTTCACATGGAGCTATCCTCATAAATGACGCCCAACTCAGCGTGTGTGATGAGCTCAAAATATTGGGAGTACATGTGGACTCAAAGCTGACGTGACGAGAGTCACATTCGGAAGCTAGTTTGTTCGGCATCGCGGAAACTGGGAATTATAAGAATAGCATATCGGATGTTCGGTAGCAGGACAATCTCAAAAAGTTGTTTTTGCTGATTCATTTTGCCAATGCTGGAGTACTGCGCCCCCGTGTGGTCTTCTGCTGCGGATTGTCACCTCAATCTCATCAACAGAGTTGATAGAACTTGCAAGCTCCTCTGTGGTGACTTGGTTCTTGGTGATCTTTGCCATCGTCGAAAGGTCAGCAGCGTGTGCATGTTGTACAAGATCAAGCACAACGACCATCATCCGATGAGCAAGTCAATTCCTGATGATTTCGTGGCATCAAGAAGCACACGGTTTACACCCAAGCAGCATTCCCAGTGCATGGCTCCAATTCGTTGTCGTACAAAACAATTCCAACGTTGCTTTCTTCCGGTGTCTGTGTCTTCTAGGAACACGTTGAAGGAGGAGGCTTTCTCGCTGAACACTTTTAAGAAATTCAAGGCCAAAGTAGATGAAATGCTACTAAAAGAGCGGAATTGACTGTTGAGTCTTATTAATTGTATATTTATTCATATTTATTGTTATTTATTCATGCTTATTGTTATTTCTTTTCTATTTATTAATATTTATTTTTATTTTACTCTCTATTTATTACTATTTTTTATTGGTTGCTGTTATCTATTAAATTATACTTTTACTCAGTGTTGGCTGTTGTTGTTTATTGAATCATATTTATTTTTGTTGTTGTTTATTGAATCATATTTATTGTTGTTGCTGTTTATTGAATCATATTTATTGTTGTTGCTGTTTATTGAATCATGTTTATTGTTGTTGCTGTTTATTGAATCATATTTGTTGTTGTTGTTGTTTATTGAATCATATTTATTGGTGTTGTTGTTTATTGAATCATATATATCTGTGTTGTTGTTACTTATTGAATCATATTTATATTTATTGTTGGATGCTTCTTATTGAATCATATTTAATGTTCTTGATTGTTGTTTATTACTTATTTATTAATATGTATTCTTATTTATTGATGGCTGTTATTTACTGAATCACATATTTATTGTTGATTGTTATTATTTATTGAGGAACGTGGGCGGAGTGACATTTTGGATTGTTATCGGATGATGGTTTATTATTTATTGATATTTATTTATTATTTTCTTTCCAACTCTCTTTCTAGACTTTATTCTTTTCGAACTCTCTTTCTCTTTTAATCTTTTGGGCGCTTCCGGTACATGGGGCCACCTTAGGGTGGTAATAGTTCTTGCACTCTTCCCATGCTACTAGACTTGCCTGTAATTAATAATAAAAAATAATGTTGATAAAACGAATATATTTAACATCCCAAAATATAGCATTTCTATAATTTGAATTATTTGCATGACTCTTCAAGAAATACAAAAAGAACGTGTTTTTGGTCGAGGTTTTTTTTTGGCAAAAGACGTTTTTTTAAACCATCATTTTTTAAGATCGCATCTCTAGTTGTGCCATGCATTCTCGGGAGGTGGTCCTCTCTAATATGTCTTCCGTCCTTGTTGGGTCATAGCGTGGAGAGGGTCGGCTCTACGGGAGCAGCGAGCAGCACAGGACACACCTGTGTGTTATTAAATTATATTATTATTACGCATTTGAACACAGCAATAGAGAAGGCTGTGTTCGCGTGCAATTTTGCGGGGGCAAAGCCTCACGGCCCCGATTGGCACACCGCAGGTCCGGCCGCCACACGGGTTATCGCAGTCACGGCCAGCACAGAAAACTGTACGGCTGCGCGCACACGAAACCCGCCTTGCGGCAATTGGGCTATCACTTTAAGAAACGAACCCATTCGTTTCACCTCGCCAGGGAATCGAACCCTGGACCTCTCGTGCACAGAGCGTGCGTCTTAGCCACTCGGCTACGAGGCGGACGCCTCGTAGCCGAGTGGCTACGAGGCCGAGTGCCTCGTAGCCGAGTGGCGCCTCGTAGCCGAGTGGCTCGGCTACGAGGCGGACGCCTCGTAGCCGAGTGTATAAATGTATAACATTTATAACTGTGTACATGTCTGTATGTCTATGAGTGTGAATGTGTGCCAAGTCTAAGTGCACCTGGTTTGTATGCTCGTCTGTAGCCTCCAGACGGGAATTTGGTTGATCGTGTTACGGGTGTATGTTTATTGTATGTTACACATATGTTGTATGTGCGACTAGTTTGATGTCGGGTAATGGGACCAAGATTATTTAAATGCCCAACGCGGTGATCGAAGAGTCAGTTGGGTCTTGTGTGTCTGTCGTCGAGCAGGTTCCGCGTCTCGTCGTCTTCCGCCGCTGTAATATATTGTGATTGAATCCAAGTTGTATTGTGTGGACCAGTTAGCCACACCTGGTACCACACACGGACATAATGTTCAAATGCCTTCCAGATACATGCTTATCGAGTTTTTGTTTACAATACACGAACCAATGCTGCGTTGTACAATTTCACAACTGAAATGTTGTCCTGAAATGTTGTCCCATTGAATAGTTGCTCTTAATTTGCTAGAAAAGTATATATATTCAACTTAATTTTATTGCACAATTGCACCTGCCAAATATTATTGTGTTATTATATATTATATAGCTTTATATTATATTATATTATATTATATTATATATTATATTATATTATATTATATATTATATTATATTATATATTATATTATATTATATTATATTATATTATATATTATATTATATTATATATTATATATTATATATTATATATTATATATTATATTGTATATTATATTATATATTATATTATATATTATATTATATATTATATTATATATTATATTATATATTATATTATATATTATATTATATATTATATTATATATTATATTATATATTATATTATATATTATTATATTATTGTCTATATTATATTGCCTATGTCTAAATTATGTCTATGGGAATGTACATACGCAGTATGTCTAACACCATGACACAATGCAACAGTTTTGTGCAACACACAACAAATTGTGACACAGACACAATGCTCACACGTCTTCCAGATACAGGCTTATCGAGTTTATGTTGACAATACATGAACATATGCTGTATTGTACAACTTTACAACTGAAAATTTTCCGGATAGTGTGAAATAGTTGCTCTTAAAGTTCAAATATGGCCCTAAATCCAAATAGTTACTCATAAAATGGGAAAGTTGCAAAAGTTGCGCTAAAACAAAAAGTTGGATTTATAACTTATTTAAGACTTACCTCAGATCAATAAAATAATGATTTTGCGTCTTCTTAGGATAAACAAGATACACTCTTTTCTTCGTTTGTCCTCTTCAGCGCTCTCTCTTCTACATTTTTATCTTACTGATCGTTCCTACTCGATGCATTTCAATTCCACTACTTCTAAGCGAATTCCTCTACTTTCTGGTGTGCCCAAAGGTTCTATTCTAGCCCCGATTCTATTAAATTTGTACATGTCTTCTCTATGTCCTATTCTCCGTCGTTATTCTGTCCAGTTCCACGTCTACGCAGACGATATACAAATAATTATTCCTCTTCTCTTCCCCCATGCTTCGTACTTATGAGACATTTTCTCTGATATTCCTTCCTGGTGTGCTTCTCGCAGTCTCCTCCTTAACACTTCCAAATAAGAATTCTTCATTATACATCCTCCTCGCATTACACCTCCGCTGCTCCCTTTACTTCTATCTAAAAGTGTTCGTGATCTCGGAGACATTCTGGATTCGTCACTTTCTTTTTCTGAAAATATTTCTACTGTTGCTCGCACTTGTCATCTCTTTCTACGTTCGCTATATCCTATCCGTCCTTTTCTCGACCGTCCCTCAGCTATTAAGCTGATTCATTGTTTCATATTTTCAAGAATCAACTACTGCAATTCTTTATATTCTGATGTATCTCGCTCCTCTCTGGAAATCCTGCAACATGTCATGAATAAATCTTGTCGTTTCGTGTTTTCTCCTTCCAAATTTCGTCATACCCCACCCTATCTTTAAAATTATCCGCTCACCCTCCCCTCCTTCTTACCTCCGCTCTCTACTATCTGAACCTCAACACTCAGGTCGTCGTCTTCACTCTCTTCACTGTCCTCGAGCAGTTTTGGAGTCGCCTTGGTCGGCGAAATCTTTCTACTTCTTTGCTCCTCGTCTCTATAACTCCTTGCCTTCTCGTATCCAGTCATCCCCTTCACTTCGATCCTTCTCTTCTGCTCTGCATGCACATCCTCTTGTGTCTACCTCTCCCTGTTGAATGGGTTCGTGTTTTTCTTTTGTATATACGCCTGCTAAACTTTGTCTGTCATGCTCTTAGCTATTCTGACATTTGTCTCATATATTTTATAAACATACATACTATATTATTTTTTATCTTATCCTGTCATCGCACCATTGTATATTTGGTGCTATATTAAATACATGTTGTTGTTGTTGTTGTTGTATCTCTACAAACTTCGATGGCTTCCGATCATCCCTCGCATCCACTCTGAAATTTGCTGTCTTGTTTATAAGGTTTTGCATGACCCCCGGCAACCTACGTACCTCTCGCAGCTTCTTACACTCTCTAATAACTCTCTTCCCCGTCATCCACTTCCTTTATCTTGTCCACGTGCCCTCAATGAATCGACCTGGTCCAGTAAATCCTTCCCTTTCTATGTTCCACGTTTGTACAACTCTCTTTCTACCCATGTTATCTCCTCCACATCCTTATCATCGTTTTCCTCTTCTCTGCGCAATCATCTCTTTGATAAATCTTTTGATCATGACTCTCACTCTCTTACTCCTTACGCTTCGCTCTGAGCCGTCATACCGTGCCCGCCTCGCTTGATATATTTACTAGAAGTTTTTTTGTTGCTTTTTCTGCTTTCTTCTTACTGCCATGTTTCAATTTTGCGGTGTGTGTGCATGAGTATGTTTGTGTGTGTGTGTGTGTGTGTGTGTATGTGTGAGTGTGTGTGTGTGTGTGCTTGTGGGTGTGTATTGTCCGCATGTTTGTTTTCCCTAAGCGGCGCGTCTTACCTATTTGTTTTTTTTTGCACCAAGATTTGTCTTTTCGCGCGTGTGTTTTAATGTACGCAATATAAATAAACTTTTATGAATGAAGCAATAACATAATCTATGATGAAAAAGTTGCATTTGCAACAAAAGGTCACCCTACTAATTACCTATGCACGTTTCCATGCATGCGTATTAATGTCTTACTTATGATTAGTGTTTATGAAAATGCTTAAATGTAGATATTTGGGAAATAATGTATATATGTAATAATTAGGGTGACCTTTTGTTGCAAATGCAACTTTTTCATCATAGACTCTATTAATCCTGAGAAGCCCAAAAATCATTATTTTCACAATCATTATCATAATGCAAGTTTTTCAACTTTTTGTTTATAGCGCAACTTTCTCATTTTTGAGAGCAACAATTTGGATTAAGGACAATTTTTGAACTTTTAGAACAATTATTTCACACTATCAGGAGAAATATTCAGTTGTAAAGTTGTACAATGCAGCATATGTGCATGCATTGTCAACATATACTCGAGAAGCATGTATCTGGAAGACGTGTGAACATTGTATTTGTGTGGTGCTAGACATCCTGCGTGTGCACGCGCACATTCACATGATATACATTCGACAATATAATATACAATATGTAGACATATACAATATATAATATGTAGACATATCACTCTGGTCTAGACAGGTGCATTTGTGCAATGAGATTTTTTTCAAATACTTTTCGAGCTACCTTATAGCAGCTAGTTAGATCAACAACACTTGGATAAAATTACCGCGCAATCAGATTATGTTTTATCTGCAGAATCCATTTACACCTAGGAACATTTCAGAAAATTAACATCGAGTGAGTCTTTCAAATTATATTGTGTATCAAAATGTCACTACCAGGCATAAGTGCGACAGACTCGACAGACTAGACAAGCATGTGAAGCAATATCATAAGTAGAAACAAAAACGTGAAACTCCCAAAGTGATATGTTAAGGAGTGATTTCAGTGTTTAAATTATATTACCCTATTATATAAAATTGACGATATTTAGCAAACCACTGGGCTCAACATATTAGCGCAAATATTTGCGACTTTAGAGCATCCAAATGTCACCCTTGTCGCCAGTGAGGTGACAGTTGAAGCTCATGAAGCATGCAATCCTAGCACAACCGCCAATAATAAAAACCGCGAATGTATTGTTGTAATAGTTATGTAATGTAAAATACAACAGTTTCTCACAAAAAGTTTATTCCTCATAATTAAGTGATTTTCCATACCCGTACTAGATCTAAACCAAAAGGGGGATCTAGTACAATATTGCCCAATGAACATATTGGCCAAGAACGCCCGCATGCTCCCATACTCTGCAATAGGGCAATATGTTCACCTCGGCCAGTGAAGTGTCAAAGGCGTATCAAGAGCGGTGAGTGCGACTGTGGCGTGTGGCCAATATGTTCACTTTTCACCATGGCGAAATTTTAGTGGTTTTCAACACAAGACAAGAGTTCATACACAAGTAGCTAGCACCTCACATACTGTGGGGTTATTGGCTAGGCTCAGTAATCTAAATTGACTTAACCTGACCTGACCTGACCTAACCTAGCCAAGACTAAACCTAGCCGCACAGTATGTTAGGTGCTAGCTACTTGTTGTATAGAAACTCGTGCGTTGTGTTGAAAACCACTGAAATTATGCTATGGTGAAAAGTGAACATATTGGCCACACGCCACAGTCGCACTCACCGCACTTGGTACGCCTTTGACACTACGCTGGTCGAGGTGAACATATTGCCCTATTGCAGAGTATGGGAGCATGCGGGCGTTTTTGGCCAATATGTTCATAGGGCAATATTGTAGTACTCCCTTTGGTTTAAGTGAATTTTCTGAAAACATTATCGTTTTTAGCGCAACGTTTTGGATTTTTAGCGCAGCTTTTCTTGATTTTCAGTGCATCAAAAGGTCACCCTAGAAATAATAATCAATATTTGTTTTTGTTTGTATAATGAAAACGATGACTTATGATTGGATGGTTGTAGGTCAATTTGACAGAGTATGGGATCAGTATGTGTGATTATGACCTCTGTCCGGGGCTCTCCACTGAGCGTCATTTGTGTTGTTTGCCCGGCACATTATGAAAAGGCAATATCATGTTATTGGCGTGCGTCAAGGAGCACCGTTGGAATTTCTGCAAAATTACATCAAACCGCGATGGAAGAAAACACACTGATAAGCCATGCGACTAACTCAATACAATACAGAAAATTCATTTTGGGCAGCTGTTCAAACACGCCACCAATGGTATATTAACTGTACATTTTGCGACAGGCAGCTTCTCGAAGTTCAAGAGAAGTGTTTCATTAGTTCCCTTTCTCAACAGCCGAGAAAATACACTACCCAATTTTTTTCTCAACATTTTTGCAATTAAAATGTTGACAATGCAACACAAGCATGGAATAGCGAACAGGTCTCAAATATGGTAATAACGGCATAATTACTGAGATACATGTTTGTATGAAAATTCGACAGTGCCTACTATACTACTACTACTATACTATATTCCAGGGGTTCTTGATCGGCTGTGCCCTCATCTCTAGAAATGCGAGCCTGGTGGGGTTCCTAAAGGGTGCGAATATTCCTGTGCTAAAATAAATACACTATATTTGTTACCTATGCTGTATATTTGTTACCTATGCTGTATATTTGTTACCTATGCTGTATATTTGTTACCTACGCTGTATATTTTTCATTGAAAACACTTTCTTCCTAATCCTCACAAACAGCGTGGGAGGCGATAAATCTGGATGTATTTTTCTAATGAAGGAATAAATTTGTAAAAACTCTACTACATGGTACGCGTATTTGATATGGACCAACAAGGAAAGTACTATTTCATTTTTCTATCAATAATCGATGGCCTGCGAGAACTGACTGCTGGTTTGAAGAGTGCAAACACCGAACAAGACTAAGAACTACCACTCTAGTTGAACTTCTACTGAATGGCATTGTCAGATTATGGTTGCGCTCTCCATACAATATTTTACCTCGGTTAGAATTGATATGGTAAGATGGCTTGGCCTCAACGAAAATACGTCCAGCACAACGTGCACATCAATAACAGCAGATAAGCATATATCTGCAGAGAAGAGCGTGTACGGCACATCCACGTTGAACCCCCGCACATATATTGCATGCACATATATTGTGCCAGCAATGACACGACAATTTCCGGTGCCAAGTGGAATCTC
Organism: Sacculina carcini; assembly: GCA_916048095.2. Classification (NCBI taxonomy): domain Eukaryota; kingdom Metazoa; phylum Arthropoda; class Thecostraca; family Sacculinidae; genus Sacculina; species Sacculina carcini. The sequence goes on from OU696585.1 coordinate 4,229,517, forward strand.
AATATGAAGCTCTCAAGACAATCTCAACGTTGAGCCGGCATATTGAAGGCATGATGTTTTCTATGCTGCATATAAGATTGTGCGTCTATACCTCTTCATTATGGTGGACAGGTGTGAATTTGCTAGCCGTTCGGTCGAGATCAAGTAGCAACCGACAATCTGGTGTTTATCAGTATGAACTGTACAGTTATATCACGCTTTTTAGCATTATTTACTCATTTATTCATATTTCTTGTAATTTATTTATTATATATATATATACATTGTTAATTATTCTCTATTTATTAATATTCATTGTTATTTGTTGGATTGATACTATGTAGTGCAATTGAATCGATTGTTGCTTATCTAGCTTATCTTCATATATATATATTCACTTGTTCTCCCTTAAATCAATTTTAGTGTTGGTTATGGTTATTTTTCAAACCATACTTCTATTTGTTATTGGCTGATGTTTTCCATTGAATCAACTTCTTGTTGGTCGTTGCTATTTATTGAATCATGCCATTATTTATTGTTTTTACTGTTTCTTAATGAATAATATTTTTTGTTGGTTGTAGTTAATTATTGAAGGCTATTTTCACTTATATGTTGATTGTTGTTGATTGTTATTTGTTTACTTCTCAACCGCGATTCTCATCCTGATTACTTCCCAACTTTTCACAACCGCGCCAGACCTGCTCCGATGAAGTCAGCGGATCATCCGTGGACGAAAGTGGCAATCGACATAGTCGGTCCGATCAATATTGCACCGCCTCAATGCCGATACGCAATCAATCTTATCGATTTTCATTCGATATTGGCGTCCGTCGGCTTTTCAGCGTGCCTTCAAACATATTATATCATACAATTCCTCGACAGCATCTGTAGTCGTGAAGGATTTCCGCAAGAGATGGTGACATACAACGGGCAACAGCTGATTAGCTAGGCGATCGAACAGTACCTGGTCCGACGGGACATCAAACATGTGCGCTCAGCTGTCTACTGACCGTGAGGGAACTCCGTCGTGGCACGTTTTAGCAGAACCTTCAAGACATGAATCCAGCAGAGCTCCGGTACAGATTTTCGACCTACGTTGCGACAACTCCTGATCTCATACGGTGCCACTCCACACTGAGCCACTGGTGTTTCACCATCGGAGCTGCTGCACGGCCGCCGCGTAAAATTGTCGTTACCGGTGATCAACAAGAGATAGTCTAATCTCGTCGCCACACAACGTATTTCCTGTCAACAAGAGCGCAACAAGCGCTCTTACGACGCCGGGATGCTTACCAAGGAACCGTCATTTTCTCCGGGTGATATTGTCTACGTCCGCGTACAGAGTCACGCGTGGAAAGCTTGTCGGCGCTTCACCGGTCCGCTGCGGATCAAAGAGCTATGCGGTGCGTCTTGTCGTATCGAGGACGGAACCGTAAGGAACACAGCTTACTTGGTCAAGGGTATATCATTCCGTCCTGACCCACCAGACCCCAGTTAACGGGAGTCGGCCGAGGAAGATGTCTGTTGGCCTCACCCGCTGGCGAATGACGATTCGGTCGTGACTAAGGAAGTAGTGCCATAGCAGTCCGAGTGTGAGCAGATCGACAAAACTCATCCCGGTCCGGCGGAGAGAGCAGCACCGGACCAGACAACGTGCCGAACCGAGTGACGAGGTGGATCATACCAAGCTTGAGTGTACAGCACGTGAGCCGCCGCCGTTATCACGGGGTCGCCGACGCTGGCTAGACAGTGCGGGAGAAATAGGGATGTGTAATTTCATTTATTATTTTACCTTGTGTTATGATCGGTTCACAATTGTATTATGTAATTACTTTCTGTTGCTTCGCATATGAAGTATTTTTATGACATGAGTGACGCATAAGATCCATGCTGTTGCGCAGTACCTTGATGTGGGTGTTGTCCGAGATTATGACAGATGTGGGGGATTTTGTTAGATTCATTCTGTGTTCAAGGTTCTTAGGTGTTGGCTGCTGATAATACAGTTGAATTCACTTGAGTGTGTAGCATAGCCAGGATATAGCCGTAACCTCATTTGCTTTCGAACTCTATTTCTCTCTAGAATTTGTAGTTTTTGAGCTATCTATATTCCTATGTCTTTTGGGCGCTTCCAGTACATGGAGTCACCACAGGGTGGTAATAGTACTTTCACTTTTCCCATGCTAATATATTTGTCTCTAGTTAATAAAAATACTAATTGTGTGCTTATTGCCGTGCTCTATACAATCACATATCGCAAGACAATTACATACAAAATAACACGTCTGACATTAGTGAAACGTATTTATTTGCCTGTCAAATTCTCAGCGTATATCTCAGTGTGGGCGTGAGTATTTGTAGTGTTCGTGAATTCCCTTCCTTTCCGAATTGTGTGATTGCGTAGTTGCCATTGTATATTTTTCCAGTTGAGATTTGGGTTATGCTTGGGTTGTGCATGGGCTCATATATTAACTGTATTCGATATCTTTAAACTATCTATATCTTTTGGGCGCTTTTGGTGCATGGGGCCACCAAATGGTGGTAATAGTGTTTGCAGGTTGACGCTAAATGTGTACGGATTCAATAACATTAGATTGAGAACATTTGATTTATCGAATTTCTTCCAGTCCCTCGCCTCCTGCAAAGGCAGCACATTACATTAGAACGCTATACCTAACCTAACCTAAAATATATGAAAAATATAAAAACGTTTCAGGGCGTTTTTAAGCGTTTTCTATAAATTAGCTCATATTAATGTTCTTGAATCCTTACACATTTAGCCTGGACAGTGTTTGCACTCATCCCATGTGACTGGATTTGCCTGCAATTATTGATACTCATAATCAAGTATTGCAAATTGGCGTCATAGTTTGCACCCTAGAGATAATATCTGATTAGAAATTGAGCAGTAATTTTGCTCCTAAAACCACATGCTGAATTGTAATCTATCGATGCTTCTGTGAGCTATTGGATGAGGCAAGTAGCAACTACAACGCCTAGTCTCAATTAGTTCATTTGGACTTTGCGCGGCCGACGTTGATTATTGAGCTAATGCTAATGCGAAGTCGTGTCTGTATTGGGAATGTAAACACTCAGTCTGCTGTCAAACACAGTTGTTTACTTTACGGCATAGAATATGACAGACTCATAAGCATACGAAGCATGGCTGATACCCATCTATGTCGACCATAAATGTCGGCAGTGTTTGAATGTGTAAAAATCAATGGTAAATTCCCAAACAACATAAACTTGCTACAAGCCCAATCAATTTTTTTAAATAATAATTTCCACATATGGACTATAAATAATATATAATTTATACAAATACTAGCATTAAAACCCGCCCGTTGTGCGGAGCAATTCATAACATGAAATTCATTTTCAATTCATAAAAATATGGAAAATTAAAAATGAAATAGGGTACACTCATAAAAATATTAATAAATTGAAAATTATATGTTCAATTATTTTTATTTCGACAAAATATTTCCCCTCAGTCCGCCTGAGTCATTTTTTCACCCGCCCGTCGTGCTGAATATTTCAGAGCTCGAACACGATCCGTTCTGGATTTTTAAGTCAAATCCATTGGTTTTGTGTATGGATTAATTCTAGAGGGGAAATTGAACATTATATTGTCTATAGTTGCTGCCCGCGGATCATTTTTATTTAAAAAAGTACCTTTTTTTAAATGAACCATTTGAAAAAATTAACTAAAAAAAGCAAACACTTTTTTTTAAACACGCCCGTCGTGCGGAGCAATTCATACAACAATTCATATTAAATCCATAAAATATAATGAACACAAATTGAAAAGCAAAAAAATGTAACCTATAAATATCTTAACCAATAGAAAAGTCTAAATGTGAATATTTTCGTTTTTATTTTGACAAATATTATCCCCCAACCCGCCTGATATATAAATCGGCCCGTCGTGTGGTATAATTCAGAACACAAACACGAAACAAACAATGAAATATGATGAAATATTTTCATCAGAATGCTTCCAAACTATATTTATTACTTAACATCATTCACCAACATCATTTGCTTAGGTACTATTTTACTTTTAGCGCTATAATATTTATTGCTAAAATTTATATATTTTCCGCTATCATTAAAACCCAATAAAACCTGAGTCAAGCCTACCCAACCCAACCCAACCACTCAAACACGAAACAAACACAAATAAAATTGAAAAAAACGACCAATAGAAAAGGTCAAATTTGTAAATTCTTGTTTTAATTATTGAAGAAGTTTTTCCCTCAACACTGCTCAAATTCACACCCGTCCTTCGTGTGTAGTAATTCAGAAGTGTAACACTATCAAAACAATGAAACCTTCTGTCATCTCTATAATTCCATATTTATGCTTCCGCTAAAACACCATATGCATATAGTTGGCATTTCATGATATTACAACCCATATCCTTATGCAACTTGAGCGTATGCAACTTGAAATTAAACCAATTAAATTACACAGTCAAATTCAGTAGTTTACTTTGTTCTCAGTAGCATCTTACCCACCCGTCGTGCGGAACCATTCATGTGTAAATATTGAGGACAATAAAGCCTTTCTATTCAGTATAGTGTAGCATTAATTAAACTGTACCCAATAAAACCACACCATCCATGCTTGGAGCTAATATGATGCATTCTTAATTGTGATTGGGCTTCAATGAAATTGAATCGGTGTATATTCCTGCGTAATCGCAAGTGCGCATAATAGCTGTCAATAATTGTCAATATGTCCTTTTGACTTTACACCGCCGTAACTTCCTCCAGGTACACTTTGGAAAATTACAAATTATATCGTATTGTAGAAAAAAGATTTCTAGCACGATGCTATAATTTATTTTTATGTGTAACAAATAGTTACTGAGAAATAGTAGAAAAATGAATTAATTTTAGTCGCCCGGTGTTCAAGTGTAATTTTGGATGTATTTGAGAATTTTGCCAATTTTACACGTTTTTTGTATCATTTGTGGGTATAAATTATAGCTTATCTTGTAGAACATAAATTATCTACACAGTAGTATATTCCTGTGTAATCGCAAGTGCGCATAATAGCTGTCAAATTGGCAATATGTCCTTTTGAATTTACACCGCTGTAACTTCATTCAGATACACTTTGGAAAATTACAAATTATACCGTATTGTAGAAAACAAGATTTCAAGCACGATGGTATAATTTATTTTTATGTATAACAAATAGTTACTGCGAAATAGTAGAAAAATGAATTAATTATAGTCGCCCGGTGTTCAAGTGTAATTTTGGATGTATTTGAGAATTTTGCCAATTTTACACGTTTTTGTATCATTTGTGGGTATAAATTATAACTTTTCTTGTAGAACACAACATTATCTACACAATAATATAATTTTATAGCTGTACCATTGCTGGTTTATGAGGAATTGATAGCGGAATATTGACCAAAATATTCACGTTTTTTTCTAATTTTCCCTTTTTGACTTTGTCATTTACACTTCAAACCGCCGTAGCTTTTTAATACACTTTGGAAAATTATAAATTATACCGTGTTGTAGAAAAACAAAATTCCCAGCATGATGGTATTATTTATTTAGATGTGTGATAATTAGTTTTTGAGAAATAGAGAAAAAAGTATAGAAAATCGGACGCGTGGAGTTGAAAATTTTTTTTAATGTTGATTGAATTTTTTTCCATTTTACATGTTTTTTATTCAATTTTTGGGTATGAATTTTAATTTGTTAAGTATAACAGAAAATTTTCTACACATAGGTATACTTTTTATAGTTGTACCATTGCTGGTTTAGGAAAAGTAGTCTTCAGAATATTGACCAATATTTTCGCATTTTTCAGGGTCCATTTTGTCTTTTTACCGCTATAATTTTTTCTTGTTTTCATTTTTAAAATAAAAAATTTAACCTACAGTATAGAAAAGAAAATTTCCAACATGATGGTATATATTTTTAGCGGGTACGCCAAGTGATGGCCGAGAAGCAGCTGATAGAATATGGATCAAGAAGGGGGGACAGACAGACAGACAGACAGACAGACAGACAAACACACAGAGGATCTCTTTTATATATATAGACTAGCATTATAACCCGCCCGTTGTGCGGAGAAATTCATAAAATGGAATTAATATTCATAAAAATTCATATTCATAAATAATATTCCAAATTAAAAAAGAAAATGAAAACCCATAAGTGTCTTACTCAATAGAAAAGTCCAAGTGTGAATATTTTTATATTGATTTTGACATATTATTCTCCCTCAACCCGCCTCATATATAAACCCACCCATTGTACGGAATAATTCAGAACACAAACACGTAACAAACAATGAAAATTCTAGCATGTAAACCCGCCCGTCGTGCGAAACAGTTCATACTATCAAATTTGTATTCAATTCATAAGAGAAAAGGAATATGAATTAAAAAAGAGTGGAGTAAACCCATAAGAAATTCTAAATTTCTATATTTTCATATTTAATTTCACAAAATAGTTTGCCTAAGCCGCCTCGAATTTATACATGCCCGTCGTGCTGAATAATTCAGAACTCAGACACGAAACAATGAAAAATGACTACACTTTTTCATCATAATGTTTCCAAAATATTTTTATAACTTAACATCACCGTCTAGCATTGAAGCCCGCCAGTTGTGCGGAGCAATTCATAAAATGAAATCCATATTTAATTCATAGACATATTGCAAATTAAAAAAGAAAACAGATATACTCATTAAAATCTTACTCAATTGAAAAGTTTAAATTTAATTATTTTTATTTTTATTTTGACCACACATTTTCCTTTAACCCGCCTCAAATTGAAACCCGCCCGTCGTGCTCAACAATTCATAAAATAAAATGCATATTCAATCAATAGAATAATATGTATAAATATTAAAAATCAAAACATTTAACCTGTAAATACGTTCACCAATAAAAACTCTAAATGTGAATATTTTAATTATAAATTTGACTAAATATTATCCCTTAATCCACCTCATATTTAAACCTACCCGTCGTGCGGAATAATTCAGAACACTAACACGTACAAAACAATGAAAATTCTAGCATGTAAACCCGCCCGTCGTGCGAAACAGTTCAGACTATTAAATTTTTATTCAATTCATAAGAAAAAATAAATATAAATTAATAAAGAAAAGATTAAACCCAAAAAAATCCTGTTTAAACCTGCCCGTCGTGCTGTATAATTCAGAACTTTGACACAAAACAATGAAAAATGACAATTTTTTAGCATAATGTTTTCAAAATATATTTATAACTCAACATCACCATCTAGCATTTTACCCGCCCGTCGGACGGAACAACTCATGTGTAAATATTGAGGGCAATAAAACCTTTCTATTCAGTATAGTGTAGCATTAATTAAACTGTACCCAATAAAGCCACACCATCCATGCTTGGAGCTAATATGATACATTCTTAATTGTGATTGGGCTTCAGTGAAATTTAATCGGTGTATATTCCTGTGTAATCGCAAGTGCGCATAATAGCTGTCAAATTGGCAATATGTCCTTTTGGCTTTACACCTTTTGACTAGCACGATGGTGTAATTTATTTTTATGTATAACAAATAGTTACTGAGAAATAGTAGAAAAATGAATAAATTTTAGTCGCCCGGTGTTCAAGTGTAATTTTGGATGTATTTGAGAATTTTGTCAATATTACACGTTTTTTGTATCATTTGTGGGTATAAATTATAGTTTATCTTGTAGAACACAAAATTATCTACACAGTAGTATATTCCTGTGTAATCGCAAGTGCGCATAATAGCTGTCAAATTGGCAACATGACATTTTGACTTTACACCGCCGTTACTTCCTTCAGATACACTTTGGAAAATTAAAAATTATACCGTATTGTAGAAAACAAAATTTCTAGCACGATGGCATAATTTATTTTAATGTGTGACAATAGTTCCTGAGAAATAGGTAGAAAAATGAATTAATTTTAGTCACCCGGTGTTCAACTGTAATTTTGGATGTATTTGAGAATTTGGGTCAGTTTTACAGGTTTTTTGTATCATTTGTGGGTATAAATTTACTTTTTCTTGTAGAGCACAAAATTTTCTACACAATAGTATAATTTTCATAGCTGTACCACTGATGGTTTATGAGAAATAGATAGCGGAATATTGACCAAAATATTCACGTTTTTTTGTGCTAATTTTGCCTTTTTGACTTTGTCATTTACACTTCACACCGCCGTAACGTTTTTCTGAATACACTTTGGAAAATTAAAACTTATACTTTGTTGTAGAAAAACAAAATTCCCAGCATGATGGTATTATTTATATAGATGTGTGATAATTAGTTTTTGAGAAATAGAGAAAAAAGTATAGAAAATCGAACGCGTGGAGTTTAAATAAAATTTTGAATGTAGATTGATTTTTTTTCCATTTTATATGTTTTATATTCAATTTTTGTGTATAAATTATAATTTGTTGAGTAGAAAAGAAAATTTTATACACAGTGGTATAATTTGTATAGTTGTACCATTGCTGGTTTGGGATGAGTAGCCGTCAGAATATTGACAAAAATTTTCGCATTTTTCAGGGTTCACTTTGTTTTTTCACCGCTATAACTTTTTTGGGTTTTATTTTTAAAAAATTTGATCTACAGTGTAGACAGGAAAATTTCCAACA
>OU696585.1:4240644-4400644 GCA_916048095.2 Sacculina carcini
GACACAAAAACAAACACGCTGTTATACAACACATACTTTACATATGGCGTATTGCTGTGAAGCATGGGGCAACACATATCAATCCAATTTAGAGCCAAATTCAATTGCCCAAAGAAAAGCAATAAGACTCATAAACAATACACATTACCATGACAACACTTCACATTTCTAAAAAACTCAACATTTTGAAATTCAGCGACCAAATCAAATTCAACACACTAGCAAAAATGTTTAGTGCCTTTCATTACCAAGTACCTACGAATATACAGAGGAAATTTGTACTGAATCACAGACATGCGGATAAATTCACTCTGTCCTATACACGTACAAGAGCAAGAAACATTTCCTTCTTTCATCAGGGTGTCAAGCTTTGGAATCGGTTGCAATGTTTCCTTAAATGTAATGTGCAATGTTTCCTCTCTTCCTCTCTTGCAATGTTTCCTCTCTTACGATGTCAGCATTCAAGAAGTATATCAAAGCAGAATTCCTGAAACATTACTGATCCCTTTATATGCCGTGATAGTTGATCTCAATGGGAGCACCAACGACCCACATGTTTTGTGCGTAAAATCTTCGAATTATCTACGTTTTGTGTCTTTTTTACCCACATATTACACTTTGTCTATGTGACATATATATTTCTTGTACGGTTTGTTTGTATGTTGATCGCGGGCTACACAATCCTTTCAGATTCTTATGCCCTGCCGTCTGTGTATTGTAATAGTGAAATTGTGTATAGTGAAAGGCAAATAAATGATGATGATGATGCCGATATGCTGCCGATTCACGTCAGCATCAACAACTGCCGAGCACTGCACAAATTGGCGATGTTGAATTGATACAGTGAAATACGATCAATACAGCCGCGTGTAAAAAATATCGAATGCCAATTTCAAGCAACTGTTGTGCCAAATGGCGTGTCAGTGACGTGTGATTGTCTCTGTACAGACGGACACCCTTTCACCGCACGAGCACACAAACGCTTACTCCTCGCATTTAGAGACAGGTGCGTAAAGAAGCTGTGGTGTAATCGTGTGTAGTGAGAGAGAGAGTGTGTGTGTGAAAGATTGTGAGTGCGTGAACGTGTTAGTGTGTCTATGTGTGATCGTGTATAGTTGAATTGTATATTGCGTGCGAGAGTGTGTGAGCGAGTGTGTCTAGTTGTTTCGGTGTGTGTGTGTGCAGTTGTTTCGGTGTGTGTGTGTATGCGTTTGTGAATTGTTGATGCCCACGCGCGTCTGTCTCTAATATATTTTAGTCTTTTTGTTTTCTACAAGCTATTTCGGCCTTTTTGTTTTGGAATTATTTTTCTCTGCGACCCGGCTTCAGCAGCGGAGATGGTGCCTTCCAGCATCAGTAGCGACCTACCAGCGGAGAACAGCGGTGGAGGTGCTCGGTGGCGTGCCAGGTTGGTGTGCATGGGGACGGCGGTGCAGCAGGATGCCGGCAGGAGGCAGCTGAGGAGCTGTGACCGAGGGATGCTGGTCGTCTCGCCTGCACTGGTGTAAGGCACGTCGCCGGGCAACTACAGGATTGTCGGTGGAGGCGACGATCGCTCGTGGAGGATGCTGGTGCTGGACGGCAGGTGACAGAGAGGGGCTGCTGAAGCCGGAGGAAAACATGACGAACGACGGCGACGGCGTGGCCTGTGTGAGCGGCGACGTCCCGACTGTTTGCGGCAGGGTGCTGAAGAGCACTAGAGTCGACGGGAGCATATTGGGTGCTGGGGTCGAAGTGTTGTGCCCTGTCGCGGCAGCCGGTGATGAAGAGGAGGGCAGGCTGCGGCGGAGCACTGAAGAGCACGGGCGGAGGCGGGAGCGTGGTGGACGCTGGGGCCTGACGTGTTGTGCTTCGCCGCAGCCAAGGTGTGTGCATCTGGTGGAGGCCGTCGTCTAATTAGATTTTGGTTATTGGTTCATTTTTCCTGGTTTGCTTGGTTCGCGGTTTTTTGTTGATTTATGTTTCTTTAAAAACAGGTGGAGGTGTGGTGTAATCGTGTGTAGTGAGAGAGAGAGTGTGTGTGTGAAAGATTGTGAGTGCGTGAACGTGTTAGTGTGTCTATGTGTGATCGTGTATAGTTGAATTGTATATTGCGTGCGAGAGTGTGTGAGCGAGTGTGTCTAGTTGTTTCGGTGTGTGTGTGTGCAGTTGTTTCGGTGTGTGTGTGTATGCGTTTGTGAATTGTCCATGCCCCGCAGCGGCGAGTGAATGACCGGCTCGCCGCTGATTGGTTGTTGCGGCGGGTGAGGACTGTGTGTGTGTGTGTGTGTGTCCGTGTGTGCTCCCGTGTGTCACGGTGTGAGCGGGGAGTCGTGTTCGTGGTGCGGCTGTGGCGTAACGTCTTGTAGGCGCGCGTGGGGCAGTGATGCCCACGCGCGCCTGTCTGTAATATAATTTAGATTTTTTGTTTGTATGTTTTGTTTGTTAACCCTATAATGCCGAAATTTTGGTCCCTTTTGAAAGAGCTATATACTACTATATTGCTCATTTCAATGGTATATTGCATGTATTGCCAAAACAACTGTGTCAGCAGTGAATATTGTTAAGTTGTTGATACAGTGTGTGCGAGTATTTAGTGATTAGCTGTTGCATTGGTTGTGTGATTTGCGTGTAGGATTTATGTGATGAGGAATGTTCGTGTGATTGTGCTGGCGTGCGTGTTCTCTGCGTTTGTGCGCGTGCTTAGTGACGTCACAGGCGCGCTTGTTTGCTATTGGCTGGTGTTGCGCATGCGCGTGCGCGTGCGGTCAAGTAAAGGTCAGCGTCCTGGGTAATTGGCGTCGGGAGGTGACAGGGAGTGGGTGTGCGGGACGTGACGGGTACGGAACAGGGATAGACGGGATATAGCGATCGTGTGCGAGTGGTAGTACTCGTATATTGTCTTTTGTGAATTGCAGCTAAATCAATTTCCTTTTTCATCTTCATTATTTTGCAATAGTGTTTATCAGTGTCATTTCAGTGTTTATCAGTGTTGGGAGAGCAAATCATGTAAGAATCAAAAGTATAACAACAAGATTTCCGCCCTTCTTGCACTATGATCGGTGCAACGTGTAGGAGCCGTGACAGTCTATAGTTGCTTCTACTTGCTCGATGTTTTCAGCACGGCAAACCAATGAATTTTAGAAAATATTTTCAGCACAGCAGGCCAGAAAGCCAAGCCAAACGTTACATAATCGACACGCTAGCCCTACAGGACTAACAGACAGAATGTGACACAAGTAAAAACATTGAGTCACGATTTTAAGTTGGCCCTTGACTATCAAGTAGCTCAACCGCCCTTAAAACAAGTTTTGCTTTTAGTCCTGCAGGATGTTTAGCCACCCTACCACCGCAGAAGAGTGAGGGACAATGTTTAGTCACTTGCTACACCTTGTGGTCGCGGTCAGACATTTTCAAGCAAAAATTATCCCCGGTTTAATTTATAGGTATTATTTCAAAATTGAATACGGTCATATAGCCAGAGAAAACATTATCGGAATGAATCTTTGAAACCACTCCTTTTTTTTGCTACGTAACGAGACGTGTCATTGCTCAGAAGAACATCGATGACCACTCGGTCTATCCCTGATTCCATTAGCCGAATCCTTGCTTGTCAGACGGCAACTGATGAATGATCGTGTTTACACATAGCGCGCGTGCGCGTGTCAATGACATAACATCTGAAGACGATTCTATACCCAGCCCGTTCTACATCGCTTCCCACTTTACACACATACACACACACCCACACACACACATACACGTACTGTCCGATCCGTGAGACATCTGAGCGGCAAAAACAAGTGATTCAGATGGATCATTCGCATTGTCCACTTTTTGGTTTGTCATTCTCTTCCTCCTCTAGGAGATGAGTCAGTTGAGAGCGTATATCTAACTAGGAATCAAATTAGATATAATCATAATTATATCATAATTATAGTTATTCTCAAATTTAGGTATAATCATAATTAATGTTGTAGTTTAGTTATGAGACATCAATGGGTCACGCATTTATTTGAACTTCTTGCCAAGCCTCAAGCCTCTCTTAGTTTCTCAGTCTTCATCTAGAAGCAAAAGATACTCACAAAAATTGCACAAAATGTCCATACCCCTATGTCCATTGAGATCCCTATGTGTTTATTTTCAAGTATTTCCCTAAGTGTTTATTTTCAAGTGTAATTCAAGAGATTTCAAAACTACGAAAAATGCTCACATAATAACCGCTTGGAATTAATCATAGCTGTGAACGTATGAGACAGATAAACAAAAAATATCCCAGCAGAAAAACTTGCACTATTAGGATGTAGACACACTTCCTCACTAACAAACGGTTGGGAAATCTCACAAAAGCAACACTCATTTCATCCTGTTTTTCCACTTCGCTTACCATTTATCAATGAGAGCATACAATAGCAGCGAAGATGGAGTTAATTCGACACACACACACACACACACACACACACACACACACACACACACACAAGCTGTACAAGTTCAACCAGAAACTCTCCATACGTACACACGTCTGGCTAATTAAGCCGCTTTTAACTGCCAGATATGAGAGCGGCCTGATATTTATCTTCAGCTCCCAGCTTTGTTAGGCTCAAGTTTGCAGCTTGCTCTGTGATAGAATGTGTGAGCAACGACAACAGCATCTCAGCAAACAGTGCAAATTGAGCTCGTTCGTTTCGAGTTTGGTCTCTTGTCTGTCATTCGTGACAGTAGTTAGCTAATATGGTGAACAACATAAGATCTGTCATGTTTCACTAGCGCGCACACACATATACACACATGCACAGTTATTGCGTCACTCAAAGTCAAATAGGTATCGTAGCTTCGATATCCAAAAATGCAGAATCAAGATGAATGTGCAAAAATATAACTTCCCAAGTAGAGTAATATATGATGATTGGAACAAATTACCAAATGAAATTGTCAACCAGACCACAACACAAATGCTTAAAAGAATTATAATCTCTGGAAGTTAGGGTCCACGAGTGTTTGATACTCATTTCAGCGCAGACAAGTCGGTGAAAACACACACACACACACACACACGCACACACACACACACACACACACACACACACACACACACACACACACACACACACACACACACACACACACACACACGAATATTAGGCGATTTACTCTGATTTGCACTGTTGTACGGCGGAAAATGTTTCATACTCTAGCGGCTATTTATGGAATTAATGGAGCGTATATAATTGGGAAGTTCCTGAACGCAACTGGGAGCGCAACTGCTATTCACTGTTAGCTGATGGAAATGCTTGATAGGTCCATTAGTTGTCCAATGCTGAAAACCAACATAAAACCCGGCACAAATGATTCTGCCGTCAGCATTCCAAACACCATTAATACTGCAAAATAAACATATTATACTCTCATCGTTCTGTCATTCCGATCAGCTTTCAGCCACAACAGATGAAATAAAAGCTTGGACCAGCTATTTCTGAATGTTGTAAAAACAGGCTATTCCCACGCCACAGTGTCAGCTGCAAACAGAACAATTACTGAATGTGATGACATATTTGTGCTGAGATATTAATTACGATGAAATTGGTTGCTGAATTGTTTTGGCATTTTAGGAAATGTAGTAGGAAGGAAATGTAGTAGGAGGAATATATTTGCAATAAACATGAAGCAAAGCTTCAGTCAAACCATAATAAATTAAATATATAAAATCTGCGTACCTTGTATTGCATATCGAAGTAGAAAGCACTTGTTTACTATCGCAACTTGTCGTGCATTCTACTCCGGTAACATGGCTCATGTTGATTAACGTTGAAAAATCAACGACAAAGACAGAACTGCGATATACCAACATTATTGAAGATTAACAATATCACCAATGCCAACCACACGTATATCTTCAGATATCTGAATTACATCTCTCATAACGCCAACAATCGAGTGACATGTAACAAATAAAGCAAACAGAGAAAAATATTACAAAATTCATTGAAAAACCTGGTTGAATTTCAGTATTTTTATTCTTATATTGAATCAAAGAAAACTACAAAATCAAAACAAACAACCAGAGTAGAATTGTGTGCAAATTGTGAAAATTTATTTCTTACAATATTACACCACCTCTGAATAAAATTGATATCCTGAATGCTCTTGAATTGAAGGCTCTACTATATCTAAGGACCACTTGACCCAATTCGTGCTGCTGTAGGTAGCACACACCACAATGACACAAGCATGTCTAATACCAAGCGACAAGAGCAAAACACGCTATCTACTGAACTTGCACTGTGCACTCGCGCAACGGAAAATATGCATGAGACGTACCGCTGTTGAATGACCGGTCGGACCACACTCCAATATGCTGACGAGAGGTGCTTAGATGCAGGTAGCGCGTGGCGTGGCGAATTGACCGAGTTAGCGGCAGCAGCGACGCAGCGAACAACTGCACATTTCTCAGGCACGTGACGTGACCAACGCTGGCCTCAAATTCTATATTTCTCCAGTCGAAAGTGGCACGCTCAAATATCAGCCATGTGTTTGTGTGCGTGTATATAGCAGTGTGTACCACCAGGCCTCTTCATTGACTTCTTCCCACAAAGGTGCCTGTTTTGAGCACCTTATTTATGCAGGTACGTGTGCGTGTGTCCGTGTGTGTATGTGGATGCAGGGACATAGTGGCAGTGTGTGTATGTACGAGCTAGCAAGTGTGTGTGTGTGTGTTTGTACGTGTGTGTCGACACCAGGAATGACCAGCAACCACCACAACCTATGGTTTTCACGTGGCTCGACTCCGACGAAGCATGCGCCACGCACCGATGCAATCCGCCTGGGTTCTCCGACTATCCACCTCTTTCTCCCTATCTCTCCTATCATTATGACGTGTTCTCATCCTCTTTCTATCATATTCTGCCCTTGCAGCAACTTCCATCTAAGGATTGTTTTCTTGAGGTGTGTAGATGGGCGCGTCTGTCTGTCAATCAGTCTATCTGTATGTGTGCCAGTTTGTCTGCTAGTCTGTCTCTCTCTCTCTCTGTGTGTGTGTGTGTGTGTGTGTGTGTGTGTGTGTGTGTGTGTGTGTGTGTGTGTGTGTGTGTGTGTGTGTGTGTGTCGGGTTTTCAGTGCGGCGGACATGGATATCACTTGATTTACTGTTACCAGCCAAGCATGACATGTGCCTTATTTTGTTCACGCACACAAATATACGATACACATGATATAAACGCTCGTACATGTTCGAACAACAACAATAACAACATATATTAGATATAGCGCACATATTTCTACACAGGCGCGAGACAAAAACTGGCAGGAACATCACAGCGAGCAGGGAGTAGGCACAAATAGAAAAATGAAAACACGTTTACAGAATGGTAGCTTGCTAGATGGCCGTTGGTTGTCAGATAGCTCATCCGTCCTTGTTTAAGTACAGTATCTACACTCTTCGATATGCACACGCACACATGCTTAGTGTTGATGCTGTCACTGTTTTAAGCTTCTTCAATACACCAATCCAATCCTGATTGGCATGTGGAAACTTGTCAAACTACATTGAGATAAGTTTGCACACACACGCACACACACAGACGCTCAAAGCAGATACGCGCGCGCAGAGAAACGTAGATAAATATGTTTCTGTTCACTTCGTTGCCGGTAATTGGCAGTGTGACAGTTGTCAGTGTAGTCGTGCAATTAGTGCGAAATGCATGCGTAATGAGACGCCCGGTCACGCTGCCGACTCTATATTGAATTGCAAAACAGTATGCACTTACAAACTCACACACGCACACACACACACGCACACACACACACGCACACACACACGCACAAGCACGCAAACACAAAATAGGATTTATATTGCGCATACGTATACCAGGGTTTGAAAAAACCGTTTTTTATATAAAAAAAACAAAAAACATGTTTTTTAGAAAAAAACAAAAAAACATTGTTTTTTTTGTTTATTTGTTTTTTACACTTTGCTCACACAAAAAAGGATTGTGCAATGCTATTTTGTATATAGTTAAACATATTTTAGTATCACCTACCAATAGTTTTTAAATATTATAAAAATAAGAAAATAAAATCATAAAAATGTACACACATAATCTTGAATTTCACCTTGTGGCATTGTGGTGTGATTGTGAGCGAGAGAGTGTGTGAGCGCGAGTGTGTGAGTGTCTGTGGTTTAGTGTGTGTGTGTGTGTGTGTGTGTGTGTGTGTGTGTGTGTGTGTGTGTTTGATTCGCGTTTGCGTTCGTGTTTGCGTTGTTTGGTGATGTGTTTGTATGTATGCGTTTCATGAAGTGTGCATGCCCCGCGGCGGCGAGCGATTGACCGGCTCGCCGCTGATTGGTTGTGGCGGTGTGCGTGAGGACTGTGCGTGTGTGTGTGTGTGTCCGTGTGCTCCCGTGTGTCACGGTGTGAGCGTGGAGTCGTGTTTGTGGTGCGATCGGAGTGTGACGTCTTGTAGGCGCGCGTGGGGCAGTGATGCCCACGCGCGCCTGTCTGTAATATAATTTATATTTTTGTTTTTGTTACAAGCTATTTCGGCCTTTTGTTTTTTATTTGGAAATATTGTTTATCTGCGACCCGGCTTCAGCAGCGGAGATAGTGCCCTCCAGTATTTGCAGCGGCCTGGAGGACGTGGTGGAGGTGCTCGGCGGCGTGTCAGGTTGGTGTGCAGGGGGACGGCAGGAGAGCATGGTGCCGGCAGGAAGCTGCGGGGGAGCTGTGGCCGAGGGTTGCTCGTCGTCCCACCTGCACTGGTGTTGGACTCGTCGCCGGGCAGATAGAAGATCGCTGGTGGAGGCTGCTGGTGCTGGAGGGCATGTGAGAGAAAGGAGCTGCTGAAGCCGGAGGAGAAATCGAAGGAGTTGAGACGACGGCGTGGTCTGCATGTGCGGCGACGTTACGGCTGTCGCGGTAGGGTGCTGAAGAGCACCGGTGTCGACGGAAGCATGGTGGATGCTGGGGTCAAGGTGTTGTGCCCTGTCGCGGCAGCCGGTGATGAAGAGGACGGCTGGCTGCGGCGGAGCACTGAAGAGCACGGGCGGAGGCGGGAGCGTGGAGGATGCTGGGGCTTGCCGTGTTGCGCTTCGCCGCAGCCAAGGTGTGTGCGTCTGGTGGAGGCCGTCGTCGGGTTTGGTTGTTTTTGTTTGTTTGTTATGCGTTTTTTTATTGTATGCTCTATAGTTCATGTTTCTGTAAAAACAGGTGGAGGTGTGGTGTGATTGTGAGCGAGAGAGTGTGTGAGCGCGAGTGTGTGAGTGTCTGTGGTTTAGTGTGTGTGTGTGTGTGTGTGTGTGTGTGTGTGTGTGTGTGTGTGTGTTTGATTCGCGTTTGCGTTCGTGTTTGCGTTGTTTGGTGATGTGTTTGTATGTATGCGTTTCATGAAGTGTGCATGCCCCGCGGCGGCGAGCGATTGACCGGCTCGCCGCTGATTGGTTGTGGCGGTGTGCGTGAGGACTGTGCGTGTGTGTGTGTGTGTCCGTGTGCTCCCGTGTGTCACGGTGTGAGCGTGGAGTCGTGTTTGTGGTGCGATCGGAGTGTGACGTCTTGTAGGCGCGCGTGGGGCGGTGATGCCCACGCGCGCCTGTCTGGAATATAATGAGATTTTTTGTTTGTTACAGGCATCTATAGGCAACGGAAGTTTTAAGCCGCTTCCAATTGCCAAAACAGTCGATTTTAAACACCCACATATGTTTGCAAAGTCCAAATCAAAATTCCCAGTGGCCTTATTTATGAAAATCTAGTGACTAAAAATCGTTTTGTCCATGGAAGATAATTCATGTTTGTTTTCAGAGTAAACACAGTTTTTTAACTCAGAGGTTTCTATAAATAGTGTTTTTCATAGAAACTCAAATGTTTTGTCGTAAAAATGAAGGATTTCTTATAAATATCACCTACAATGCTTCCCCAGCAAAAACCAAAAATGTTAATAAAACTGTTTGCCATATCGTTCAAGCCCTTAAAATCATGCCAAAAAGTAATATTTATGAAGATTTAAAACTGCATTAATGAATTCATTTGCTAATTCTGAAAATATTTGATCATTCCTATATGAGAAAAATCATTTTTGTCAAAAAAACAATTTTCAAAAAACATGTTTTTTTTGTTGATAAAAACCACTTGGTTTAAACCAAACAAACCTTTAATTATACCAACAGTGCAAAATGGAAAATGCCAAATTTTTAGCACACCATTTTTTTGGGCGCAAAACTGTCGTGCCAAGTA
This sequence comes from Sacculina carcini, assembly GCA_916048095.2. Lineage (NCBI taxonomy): Eukaryota > Metazoa > Arthropoda > Thecostraca > Sacculinidae > Sacculina > Sacculina carcini. The sequence continues at coordinate 4,250,850 of OU696585.1, forward strand.
GTTCTGCTACAAAGAAATGAGAAAAAATATTGCAAAATGCCAGTCACTACCTCAGTGAGCCCAGAACCGTCAGAAACAAAACAATATATTTGAAACGTATCAGTAGATAATGATGTGATGCCACGGACTCTTATTATTATAATTATTATTGTAAATTACAGCAAAAACCAGTCTCATAGGAAGAGTGCAAGCACTATTACCACCATGCTAAAATGGAGAAATAAAAGAAATATGAGTTAAGCCAAAGAAATAAAACAAATATAAATATACATTTGAAAGAACAAAAATTAATAGTTGGGAAAAAACAGGAAAAAATCGAAAAGAAATAAAATTTAAGACTTCAAATTGAAAATTTCAAATTGACGTTTATTCATATATAGCACACATTAATACACACGCGCGAAAAGACAAATCTTGATGCAAAAATATAAACAAATAGCTAAGACACGCCGCTTAGGGAAAACAGACATGCGGATAATACACACACACACACACACACACACAAGCACACGCATGTACACACTGACGCACACACACACACATACACACACACACACACACACACACACACACACACACACACACACACACACACACACACACACACACACACACACACACACACACACACACACACACAAATATACTCATGCACACACAACGCACAATTGAAACATGGCAGTAAGAATAAAACAGAAAGAGCAAAAAAATACTAGTCAATATATCAAGCGGGCACGGTATGACGGCTCAGAGCGAAGCGTAAGGGAGCGTAAGCGAAGCGTAAGCGTAAGAGAGTGAGAGTCATGATCAAAAGATTTATCAAAGAGATGATTGCGCAGAGAAGAGGAAAACGATGATAAGGATGTGGAGTAGATAACATGGGAGGGAAGAGAGTTGTACAAACGTGGAACATAGCAAGGGAAGGATTTGCTAGACGAGGTCGATTAATTGAAGGCACGTGGACAGGATAAAGTAAGTGGACGACGAGGAAGAGAGTTATTAGAGAGTGTAAGAAGCTGCGAGAGGTACGTAGGTTGCCGGGGGTCATGCAAAAGTTTATAAACAAGACAACACATTTCAGAGTGGATGCGAGGGATGATCGGGAGCCATCGAAGCTTGTAGAGATAGGGTGACGTATGACGAAATTGGGAAGGAGAAAACACGAAATGACAAGATTTATTAATGACATGTTGCAGGATTTCAAGAGAGGAGCGAGGTACATGAAGATATAAAAAAATGCAGTTGTTGATGCTTGAAAATATGAAACAATGAATCAGCTTAATAGCTGAGGGACGGTCGAGAAAAGGGCGGATAGGATATAGCGAACGTAGAAAGAGATGAAAAATGCGAGCAACAGTATAAATACTTGCAGAAAAGGAAAGTGACGAATCCAGAATGACTCCGAGATCAAGAACACTTTTAGATAGAGGTAGAGGGAGTAGCGGAGGTGTTAAGCGAGGAGGATGGAGAATGAAGAATTTTGATTTGGAATTGTTAATAAGGATGTCTGATAAGTGTTAATATCTGATAAGATGAAACGAAAAACGAAGCATGGGGGAAAGGAACTTAAGAACGAAGCATGAGGGAATGGAAGAGGAATACTTATTTGTATTTCGTCTGCGTAGACGTGAAACTGGAGAGAATTGCGACGGAGAATAGGACATAGAGAAGACATGCGCAGATTGAATAGAAGCGGGGATATAATCGAACCTTAGGGCACACCAGAAAGTAGAGGAGTTTGCTTAGAGGTAGTTGAATTGAAATGCATCGAGTAGGAACCATCAGTAAGACAAGAATGTAGAAGAGAGAGCGCTGAAGAGGACACACCAAAAAAGGAGTGATCTCTGATTAAAATTGAATGGTCAACTGAATGCAACTAAATGCGACTCAAATGCATTTGAAGGCTAACTGATGTGTGTGTGTGTGCTCCATACAATTCCTCTCAGTTCAGAGGACAACACAGTCAGTTTTCAGCTGAAAATTACTCCTCGAAGAAAATTTCGGCTATCACTAGCCATCGTCAGAAGAAACACACCATACAAAAACTGAATACAAAATGGCAAACAACGAATAGTTTTATATTAATTCTACTTTCATATTTTATTATTATTATTATTGAACAAAACGAACAAAGTGACACAGGAAGAGCGCAAGCGCTATAAACTGCATCATGCAGCCCCTGCGCACTTTGAACGTGGAGAATAAGAGAAAGAGAAAGAGAAAAAATACACAAAGACAATATGACACACACAATCATGACAGATCAATGCATCACCATCCACACACACACACACACACAGACACACATACATACAATTGATATGATACATACGAAAATGACTAGATCAAAAGAAATTGCACAATATGCTGCACGAGAAGTACAGAACAACTATTTGACTAGATTAATTCGCAAGAAACACACACACACACACACTCACATAAACGCACTCGCACAAACACACATACACGATAGTCGCACACACACATACACACACATCACAAAACGATCCATAAATAATATAAATAAATAAATACATAGGTCAATCTCAAAATAAATCTCAAATAAATGAATAAATAAATAATTTAGGTGGAACTAAACTCGTCAATTTCTCAAGACTTTGTTGGCAGCACTTTTGAATGATCGGACTGTGCTGGCCCTGCACACACCCTCATCCAACCGATTCCACAACCGCACAGAGCTGGCAACGAAACTACGCTTAAACTGATTCGTTCTGCATTTTGGCTCTTGTAGGCAAAATGTAGGCTCTTGTAGGCTCTTGTGTACATTTTATATTTAAATACAAGCACGAATATGTCAAATATACCACTAAGAACATATCACTCATATGCTAATCTCTCACAGGTAAGATATTTTGCACTAGTGGTGGATCCAGAGTGCAACTTATTATATTCCAATTTTACCACTGCTATTAAATTCTACAGACAAATATTTTTTATTCACCTCTTTTGGTCAGTGGCGGCGCCAGGGGGGGGGGGGGTGCTCCAGCCCCCCAAAATGTGTGCCGAGCCACCCAAAATTCATAATCATGGACATAAAAATTTATTACGACTTTAAATGAAGTCCTGTAATTTTGGTTCAAGTTCGAGGACTGAATCAGTGCGCCCCACTCCCTTATTGTAATATTATGTAGTCAGCGTTCGAGTGTAGCTCTTCATGCTTGGCCAAGCCCCCACAACGTTTTCCTTAGCCCCCCCCCCCTTTAGTCCCCCATCGGAAAAATCCTGGCGGCGCCAGTACTTTTAGTGAATCTCTTAGTTATGAGTAAAGACCGCATGTTCAGGCAAAATGTCCTAACTGCCTATATTTGCCTATTTTAGGTTTTTTTTCAAGATAAAAGCCTATTTTGCTAATTCGTATAAATTATTGCTTATTTTACCCCCAAAAAATCCATTATATAAATTAATATCGCAGGTTTTCAAGTAAATGGTTATACAGACAAAATGTGATCAGAGGTGAAACAGCTAGGATTGATTTCTAGTTCACATGACTGAAGCAGGGTTTTAATCGGCATATACTATTGTATTCGCTATTTTGCATTGACGTATCACAGGTACGCCTCTCGGGTGTATGTCTGGGCGGGTTTGTATGTTTGATTGCTCGCGGGGAACAGAACGTTACTTCTGCTAAGTCGAAAACCCTCGATGAGTTCACTCTCGATGGGTTTCTACGTGCACTGTTGCTGAATTTGATCTTGTAGTTGTTGTATGTTGTTGTTGTTGTTGTTGTTGTATCTCGTATGTTGTATACATATACATTCGGCGCAGAGTCAACAAGCGTGTAATTTTTCATATAAGAGATGATCGATAACTACAAACCACAGCCTGACCTGCCACAGACACAAATACAACCATCAGGTTGTCTGTGTGAAGTTTGTATATTTCTATGTGTCTGTCTCTGTAAGGTTTGTAGAAGGTTTGTATATCAGCGGAGCGAACGCTATTGTGAACGAACAAGCATCATCCGCATCATGCATCTGCATTCAGCATCTGTGAAAATTATAGTGTTTTCCTATCAAATCACTGCAGCAAGGCTTTGAGATTTTTGTGGTGTTTAAAAAGGCACACTTTTCGATATTGCCCCACGTGATTTGATCAACAGCATAAGAGAAATTTTTTTAAAACAAGATTCAAGATGAGTTAGAGTACACTATGCACAACATGAATCCAGTTCCTGGTGAAAATTGGCTTAGTGTATAGGACGATCTGAAGCTTGATGTACGAGTACGATGCTCGTATAGGACGATCGGGCGACGACAAGAACGTTATAGTAATTCGTAGACGTTATAGTAATTTTCACTCTTCTATTATCTTTCTGCCCCACGATCGTGGACTATATCAGACATTTGAAATAATGGTTTTTATGTATATAAACACTGGTTATATGTTAGATAAATAATGGATCAATAATAATGTTTGTCTATGATTTAATAAATGCCTATATTTTTGTCCCTGAACATCCAGTCTTTAGTTATGACGGGTTGATGGAAACATATTTGGGGGGGGGGGGGGCTCAGCCCCTGAGCCCCTCCTCTCTGGATTCCCCAGTGTTTAGCACCTATGTGACAAATAGTCCTGGATAATTTAGCACCAGCAGGCCTTGGTCTTACTAGTTGTATTTGCAGGAATGAGAAGCCCGTGACTCCCGCCTTCCAGCTGTCGTATTTCTTTTTGAACCTGAGTGTTGTTGGTTGATGAACGATTTCGTTGGGAATTTATTCCAAGTTTATATTGCTATATTTGGGAAACTGTGTTTATGAACGTCTTTCTTATCCTGCGTTTTCGTAGGCTGAAATTATGATTACCACTAGCTTTGCAAAATTCAAGCAGCTTTCGATTTTCAACTCGTTTTATCCCGTAAGCCATTAACAATATGTGATCAAGTCTTCTCTAACCCTTTTATCCTCTGGCGTTGTCAAGCCTAGCTTTTCAAGTTTGTCGAAATAATATATGTCTGATGCTTCCAAATATTATTTATGGATGATTTCATTACTTTTTCCAATTTAATAATTTTTGTATTTTCCTATTTCTTCTCCAATATGTGCTTGATGTGCTTCTCCAAGATGTGGACTCCAAACTATGACTGCGTACTCCAATGTTGTGTGTGTGCGCGTCTCCATCCGGAGACTAATGTCCGTAAAATGCTATCACAATAGCGTTGTTAGCGTTAGCGTTATCACAGTCAGCGTTGTTTTCGCTCGCAATTCATTTTGCGACTATGCCATTATTAATATTTAGCCGAGTTGTTGACCACACAATGCACTCTCCCCTAAGTGATAACACTTGTCAAAACCAAAAAATTACATCAAAATCTCCCATGAGAGCGCAGTGCTTGTATGTGTATGTGTGTGTGTGTGTAAGAGCACGTGTGTATGTGTGTGTGTCACAGAGATGGAAATACGCTGTGCGGCACCTCATTACACTGACATGCACAAATATGTCATTAGAATACCATCGCTGGTCTCCCAAAGCAACTGATGTACGAGCGTGAATGAATCAGCGTGTGTGTGTATACGTGTGGGTGAGTGTGTGTGTGTGTGTGTTTGTTTGCACATGCTGGCTAAGCATAGTAATGTCTATGGCCAGAAGGACGTCCCAGTAACAACACCAACAAAAATAGCACACAAACACGACACACACACACTCACGCCGGGCTGAATCAGGATCCGTTACAATCCGCCTAGCGTTATTAGAAACAGCAAATCGGCTTTGGGCAGATGCTGGTCGCCAACAAGGAGAAAAGCGTCTTGTCAGCACGTGGCGTGCATGTCCTTTTAGTGGCATATTGGCTATAGTTGGTGTCATTGTGCACTGCCTTATTGATCACAAGTGTGTTGATTTGAGCAGCAGCAGTTCTGCTTTGAGTCGCACGGCTTATTAGGGCCATATCAATGGTCACACGCTAGTAGCTATTTTCCGTGCTGACACACGAAGTAATGCCGAGATATAAAACGGACATATTCACAAAACATGCATTTCTTCAAAGATCTGTGTGAAATTGTTATATTTGTTTTTTACATAGTGCAGCGGCACCTTAACTTTTTCAGTGATCGTACCATTTTGAGATCAGCAGTCAGTTCTCACGCCCTCCTGAATATTTCACAGCTATATGAAGAAGAAAGGAATACAAGAATATAATAACAATACTTTTGATTAAAATATTCATTTATATTCAATTTACATTTAATTCCATAAGAATATAAGGCATAAGTAAAACATACATCTGCTTTGATTTTTCATATGAATTCTCACACCCCTTAATAACCCAGGTCGCATCCCCTAGAAGTGCGAGCACCCCCGGTTAAGAACCGTTGTGTGTGTGTCTTTATATCTGTGTTATCAGTCAGTACACTAGCTGTGAAAGTTATCAGGTACACACAAATATATTTAATAATATCTTAAGACAAGTGTAAATCACAACATTGTAGAACAAAGTCACCTGGAATTTAAGGTCGAAATCACAAGATTCAATAATTGATAAGCTCTAAAACACTTCAGGCACATCAAAAATATTCAAATTTTTACCAACAATAGTTAAGAGAGTGAAAATACAAATTACCGATTCAACATCAATATGTTGATCCGCCTTATTATTTGTCCGACCTCACCAGGAACATTGACAAGCTCAGCGACACCTCTCGTGTTTGTACATTTCTTCGTGTTTTTATTGTGTCTTATATGTGTATTGGGCAATATAATAAGCTAAGCTAAAAAACTAGTTGACACATCAGGTCAACATGACGTCAAATAAGCATCTCGACATGTGCCTTAGTGCATTAGTTATCCAGCCCATGAACAGTGGTGGCATCAATCATCAATTAAATAGTGTCAATCCTCCCCGCAATGGAAATATTGAGTCCTTGTACCACTGCGTCGAGCTCAGCCATGTTGACATCACTGACTCATCCTGGCCCAGCCAACTGGCATATTCAATCACTGAATCATCTCTTGACTCAAGAATCACACTGGTGGCCAACAAGCAGTCCAAACAGTAACTCTGTTGCCGCTGACTCACCACACACCGTGGGTGATTGATTGAAGATTGTTACATGACGCTCGCGAGTGAACACTGGCAAGCTGAGCCGTAAGCGCATCGTGCTGTATGACATCGTCTCGGCCTGATGCAGCCGCGTTATCTCTTCTTTTCAGCCACGCTGCAGCCAGACGCAGCCAACCACACACAGGCAGGGGCGCAATAAACCGACTGCACCAAAAAACAAGGCTCGCGGAGTGATCTTGGTGGGACGCGCCGCAATGGTCGACTCACGATGCCATCGAACTGTGCCTCAATATAATCGAACGCTAAATCCAAGGAGTCTAGCTCCATTGACCACCCCCTGAGGCGACTTGAACTCGAGGCCGTAGCGTCGAAAGTGGGCGAAACACTCTCAGCGCTATACTCCTAATCGTTAACCAATAGGAGTACGCCAGCACGGCGTCATCACCGGATCCTGGTACAGCACTGCGTGCACAATCAATTTTATCACCAGCGGGGCAACACTGGTACCAGGCCCCAGCCTGGTCAGACAGTAAAGACGATTATTTACACGCACGGTCTACTACGGCTATAAATTGGAGATCACATTCACTTGCAGATAGGCATTCTTCAAGTCAACATAGCCACATGGTCTCCGTGACGCCTCCACTTACTCAAGTGATCGGCACATACTTCAGCTTACACAGTGTGATGAGACAAGTTCAGATTGATTGCGAGTTCTACAGCCCTTAAACGCACTAGCCCACGAGACTCACCGTGAGCTTGCTTGTCATACGGAACCGGTCATCCAAATCTAAGCTTCGAAGCTAGCATTCAAAACTAATCCAAGTCTCCATCTTGCAATTGAATTTGTCGCGAACAGAAGGATTCCGATGCAGCGCCGGCTACCCATTCCCAGCTCATAGTTGATGCCGGCTTGATGTGATCAAAATGCACAGTAAAATCGGCAGTTTCAATGTTTGATATAGGCTCAAGAAGAGATTCATTTCGTGCACCGGTATCTTCAGGAGTATGAATACATTATGCCCCCCTGAATGCCATGAACGGTAACTTACCGGCCGCTGCACACACATACACTCTGCCCAGCGTGACGCTGCCCTCCGCAGACAGACTGATACTCCCAGGGCTGAGATGCCGGTCATCACAAATATGATGTCAACATCCAGCAAAAAGTTGGTCTGCCACGAGCATATCCAGCTGAACTGTGGCACCATCGCCAATACTCACACTGTCAGTGATAGATCCTCTGCTATGTCACACCACCGTGACCTCGACATGGTCCGCCAACGCAAGTACGCGCGCGCTCAGGTCCACACACAACACCGCCTCTTGATTACCAAAAATCATACTCCTGATGCCACGCGGGTGGTCTCCGTTCACGGGAGGATCTCCGAGGAAGCGCATCAGCAGCCGGGGCAACGCGACGTTCATTCTCCGGCGTTGCTAACCCGACTGGATTCTGGATGAAAAGTGGATTCTTCTTCTTGCATCAGAGGTGCGACGGACACAAGGATGTGGGGCTCGTTGTCAGTCTCCAGTGAGCGTTGCTGCTACTTCTGCTTACCTGCATCAGTGGTTCCCTCCGCCTCGCTTGTACGATGCTTGGGCCATATGCCCAATATCAGCGTCGACATCTACAGCCTATTCCAAGATTATGGCACTCACTCTGCCACAGATATATCAGCTAGTGCAGCGCGCTCAAGTGGTGGAGTGAGGTATATTAGGCGCGCGTGGCATCACCACCCAACGCGCGCCTGTCTGTAAATAGTTATTTTGTTGTGTTACATACTTTTCATTCGTTTGTATATCGTGCTTGGATGGTCTATATTCGTGAGCACACACATGTATACTAATCACTTTGTTTTCTTTACGTATACTTATCCTGTTTAAGGTTCGTAGCTTTGTGCTGTCTAAGGTTCGTATTCTTCCTTGTCTACGGTTTGTAGCTTTGTGCTGCGTAATGTTCGTAGGTTTGCGTTGTGTAAGTTTCGTATCTTTGCCGTGTCCATAGTTCACTATTGCGCATCGCTCAACTTGATGCGGCAAACAGAGCAATAGTTCAACAGTGGGCTAAATCAGTGAGTTATGTGCTGTCGCTAATGCTTTTGCGCTATATCTTGCATTAACAAAGGAGCCATCTTCAGTTTTGCTTTGCACACAGACACACACCCACACGTACACGCGCGCGAAGACACACAATTACACTCGATTACGTAGCTGAACGTCATTCCAGCAGCATCTCTTTGACGCTGCTTGAGTTATTAACGACTGGATTAATCTACGCTGACGCCGGCTAAATTAACTAGTGTAAAGTTTTGAACAGGCGAGTTTATACAAATGCATGAATACACATGATATAGATATTGTAAACTTGATGCCTGTGTGGTTATATGGGTACTATAATGAAATTTGCGCATATATGTGTGTTAGGATTATGACAAACAATAATTGTGTTTCCTGCTATGAATTTCAATGAACAATTGGTTGCTAATCACAATAAAACAAATCTATTTTATTAAAATATGAAAAAATTCCCCCACCCACGCTGTTGATTGTTTTAAATGTTGTAATATCCGGCACCGTATTTGAAGCACTTCCTCACGTTATCTTTCAGCAGTTTTAAAATGAATACTAGCGCATTTATATATCCATGAATTCATTTTTGAAAACTTTCATTAAACTAACACAAGCGCTGAGATAACACTTGATATGAGAACAAGGAACAAGAAGCAAATATAGCTAGAAACACAGGAACAAGCGAGTCAGTCAACACAGCCATATGAATCAACACGCCAACAAAATACACCCAACATATTGAACAGTGAATACAGTTGAAAATTCAGGTAACGTTGATATAGCTAGATAAATAGAAATTATATAAAAACTAATGGGGTATGCGAGCGAATCCAGGGTGAACATATATATAAATAATAAAATGTATATGTTCGGTGACAACAAACCGATCATGTGAATACATATATTTTTACATATTTCACTCAGTCCTTCCATCACTTCACAGTTCTCAACTATTATGTTGGAGCGTGGAATATCCAGCACAGGTGCTGATATATTTAAATAAGTATTCAATCATTTCAGGACACCAGCATATGCCAGCTTAGAAATGACAAAATGCTCGCATAAATGATTTATTAATTGGCAAACCATGCTTCGTGCCAGCTGTTGGCAGTGAAACCAACGCTTGCCACATATGGAAAATACTCTTTCATAAAAATATATTTATCTACCGCTTCATAAAGTCACACCTATCCTTATTTCCAGTAAGCACGTTTCAGGTGGAGAAATTATATCAAGAACACATGTTGATTACACATTAAATTTGCAAATTATTTCTAACGTACCATGGGTATTTCCAACACGCTGAGTTCAAATATTGGTTTAGTATTTCTAAATTCTCTCTATTATCTTAGACTAAGATTCTTAGTGATCACACTTCATGTGGTAGCGTGAAAGTACGCTCAAAACACACATACTTTGATGTATTTTTTAATATTTTCTTCAAGCATCTCACAAATTAGGGACACTCTAGAAAACGAATAATATTTTTGATTTCAGTTACAGTGCATTATATAAACCCTTTTTTTAATGTGTGTATACCTGTCTTATTGCGCATTAGTCAACAATGCTTACTAATATTAATTTTTACTAATGCTGACTAATATTTACTAATATTTGGACTCCGTGGTGTAGTGGTTATCACACCCGCCTCACAAGCGGGAGGACCGTGGTTCGAATCCCGGCGGAGCAGAGCTTCATTGGGCGAATTCACATCCCCTGTCCACCCAGCAGTAAATGATATCACCAGCACCAGCATCAGCACCAGATATCAGTCATGTGTTGTGCCATGCATTCTGGGAAGGTGGTCGACTCTAATACATCTTCCGTCCTTGTGGCGCCATAGCATGGAGAGGGCTGGTTCTGCGGTGGCAGCGAGCTGCACGGGACACACCTGTGTGTGTTCATAAGCTTCGGCTTCTTCCCGTGTAGCAGCTGTCACTTAGTCATTTAACCTTTAACCTTAATAAGTTACCACACTGGTGAAAGGAATATTGTATCATCGTCCCTATAAAATTGAGTGTTGGTCCCGCTCTTTGTTGTACAAATGGTTGAATCCTTACGACCATAGACAACTATGAAAACAACAATTGAAAAATGGCAATCATCGCCAATGATAAAGAAACCCAAAAAGGTCAAATTATGTTTGGCCAATAGGCAACGTTTTATCGGGGCTGACGTCGGTCAAAAAAGGCCAAATTGGTCTTAAAAGGCCAAACATGGCAACCCTGCATGATACGGCACGAGGCAATGAGAAAATATGCAGTGAACGCATAGATAACGCTCGAAATTCAGCGGGCGCTTGTTAAATAAATCAGTTTCTGCGATTAAACGAAAATGAAGCTTGTTTTTTGTAATACTTGCATGTTTGAAATAGTTCATACAAGAACTTGAAATCATCTCTACAGTCGGAGTATTTATCCATATCTATTTGAGTATCTGCATTGTACTCACCTTGTAGTTGATTGAAATTTTCTGACATTTTATCAACAAACTTGTAGTTCAGACTTCGGTCATGGTCATATGCCTACTTCGGTCATGCGCCGGATATATATATATATATATATATATATGTGTGTGTGTGTGTGTGTGTGTGTGTGTGTGTGTGCTTCAATTGCGCGCTGAATTCAATGGCTAATGATTGTCATGCGAGGCAGCACTCTGGCTCTGTATACAAACACTAATTCAAACATACACACACGCACACGCACACACACGCACACGCACACATACACACATACGTGCACACAAACACAGACACGTACAACAGGCGGATAATGGCGGTGTTATTAGTCGGCTTTCATGTGTGTGATCCTGGTTGTATCCAACTGGTGTAGTGGTTTTACCCTAAACACACACGGGTATCACCCCAGCTTAGGCGATCAATAACCCGCAAACTCTCACATTCTCTATTTCTGTTCTTCCTATATTTTTAGTTTGTCTAATTGCTTCAGCTCTAGGTTTTAATGTGCGCTTCACACTCTTTCCGCCATGATATATTCGAATTATTAATGCCAGTGATTAAGACCCGGTGAATCAACATAGAACAGTGGTTGCCAACCTTTTCCAGCTTGTTAGCCAATTTAGCTTGTTACCAATATTCACAAGATGTTGTCAATATTGATAAATGTGGCTCAACTAAATAACATTTCCGTCACCGCTGCATTACACCTGACAAATGAGTAAATTTCCCCAAGGGGATAGAACCCTAGGGGGTAATTTACCCCCTGGTTGGCAAAACAATGACATTGACGTGTTCGGTATCAATGTACACCACAAGTAGAAAACATGTAATCATTCTTGCAATGAAAAATATGTATTGCAGCTAATAGACATAGACAGACGTAGACATGTATTTTCTAAAACATCCATCAGTAGAAAAAAATGGCTTTTCATGTTCTCACGTCAGTTTTTGTCAGTCGTGGATGAAAAATAAAAGAAAAAAAGCAAAATAATAAAAGATTAAAGATTTAAATAAATAAAAGATTAAATAAAATCATTGGAATTAAACACAAGTCACGTGACACGTAATCAGTAAAACAGTAAAACAGTAATCGATAGAAACTAACAGTGAACAAGTAAAACTAGTGATCAGTGATTTAAATTTGTTGTCGTCGATTCAGTAGAATTCAGTAGGTTAGGTTAGATGCACACACACACACACACACACACACACACACACACACACACACACACACACACACACACACACACACACACACACACACAAACACACACACACACACACACACACAAACACACACAAACACACACACACACACACACACAAACACACACACACAAACACACACACACACACACAGACACATTACATTACATTAGGTAGATATTTATATAGCGCCCTACACCTAGAGGGTCTCTAGGGCGCTGCACACGCACACACACACAAACGCACACACACACACACACATAGCCACACACATACAGAAAGTAAAAGGTGAAGAAAGAAGAGACTTTCAATACGATACGATACGATTGATCAATACGATTTCAACATGAAAAATTTATTTGAGTGATTTTTGAAAACAGGGATAGAATTGATAGAACGTAGTGTTGGGGAGAGCTTATTGTAAATACGGGGTCCTAAGATAGAGAAACAACGATTATAGTGAGTATGTCTAGAAGGAAAAGCAGGTTCCAGTAAGAGACGAGAATCATCAGTTGACCTAAGTGTACGAGTAGATTTCTTGAAGGATAGAAGTTCAAATAAGTACGATGGCTTACGGAGAATAAGAGTGGAATGGATGATCAAAAAGATGCGGTAGTCAATAAGCGCCTTAATAGGAAAAGTCCCAATTTTTGTAGATAGGGAGAGACAGGGAGCCAGCAGGGAGATTGTAGATTAGACGGCAAGCTTTACTAATAACAGATTGAAGTTTGCGAAGCTGGCGGTGGTTCAGAGAAAGAAAGAGCGAGCAACAGTATTGCACCCTACTGAGAATGAAAGAATTCGCCAGTTTGAAAGCAGCAGAGACAGTTAAATATCTACGGATAGAATAGATTCGCCTAATGTGAAAGTTACATACCCTAATGATATCAGAGATGTATGGTTCAAAGAAAAGAATCATCTAGCAAGACACCTAAGCTACGAACAGATTTAGAGAGAGGAACAGTTAGACAAGTTAAACTTCTAGAAGATTGAAAAAGGATAAATTTTGTCTTATCCGTATTGAGCTTGAGATGGTGGGACAAAGACCAGGTTTCAATGTCATCCAAGAGAGAAGAAACACAAGATTGGGAAATAGTATCAGACGAGAGAATAATTTGGATGTCATCCGCAAAGATTTGGAAAGTGACATCATGACGATGAAGGATTTCACCTATGGAGGTTAAGTAAATATTAAAAAGGAGAGGGCCTAGGACGGACCCCAGTGGGACACCGTATGACAGTGGGAAAGACTCACTACAAGAATCACTGGTACAAACATGCTGAGATCGTGAAAGAAGATAATAGCGGAAGAATGATAGTGCAGCGCCACAAATACCTAGGTTGGATAGAGTATTGAGTAGAATTAGATGATCAACAGTGTCAAAAGCCGCAGAGAAGTCCAGTTGAATGATAAGAACATCCTTAAAAGCAAGAGTAGATTTAAGAATAGAGTCATAGAGGAAGAGAAGCGAGGTTTCTGTTGAGTGAAAACTACGGAAGCCTGATTGTTCAGGGAGAAATAGATCATGGCGCTCAAGGTAGTCCGAAATCTGGACATAAGCGGCCAATTCAAGCGATTTGGATAGCCAAGGAATTTTAGAGATAGGACGATAGTTAGACAAACAATTGGGATCAAGGTTAGGTTTTTTCAGGATAGGGAGCATACTTGCGCTTTTAGACGCAAGGAATTCACCGAGAGAGAAAGAGGAATTGATAAAATAGGTGATGAAATGAAGAAGTAACTCAATACAGTTGGGGATTCGAGCAAGGTTAATAGGGTCCAGGGAGGAAGAACGAGTGTGCACACGCCTCAGTAGTAGCCTGCAATCAGAGATGGAAATCGGAAGGAAAAAATGAAAAATGGCGGAGGTGGTGGGAGAATAAGACAATGTAGCAGGAGGGAAACGACAGCATATATTCGAAATTTTATTCTCAAAGAAATGAGAGAATAGTGAAGGTAGGCGAGTTGGGTCACTATCAGGAAACACAAGGGTATTAAATTTACCTAGGAGTTTATTGAAAATATTCCAGAGGGATTTACTGTTGAGACAGGAGGAAATTTTATTATTATAATAGGATTTTTTGGCGTCCTCACACAAGATATGATGGTGACGCCGTGCAACACAACAAGATTGCCATGTTGCATCATTTTTCAGACGCAACCAATGGCGCTCAAGTCGTCTAAGAGAAGTTTTGGAGCTACGAATTTCACTATTGAACCAGGGACTATGAAGAGATGAAGAGGAACAGACCTTCTTAACAGGAACAAACTGATCTCTAAGAAATTCAAGACAGGAGTTGAAATATTTACAGAGATCATAAGGGGGTAAGAAACAAAACGAATCATAATTGAAAGAAGAAAATATCTGGTTACATAGAGAGTCGTAGTCAACAGTAAGATAATCTAGAAACGTGACAGTTTTATGCGATCTTAAGCTGAGAGGAATAAGCGCGGAAAATTCAATTAAGGAGTGATCTGAAACAGAGGAATCAATAGGGAAGACAGTCAAATCCTTGATAGAAATAGGTGGGTCACTGAATGAGAGCACTATGTCGAGGGTGTGACCATGTTCATGAGTAGAACCGCATACATGATTTGCTAAGCCATAGGAAGATATTAATTCAAGAAACAAAGAAGAACACGATTTGAGATGAGGGGCATCTAGCCAAAGATTAAAATCGCCGCAAAAGAGAATCCTAGAAGAAAACATAGAAATAAGCGTATCAATGAGAACAGTAAACTCATCTAAGAAAACAGAACTAGATACATAGTTACCACGATAGATTGAAACAATACAGACGGGGAGAGAGTAACGGCTAGTGATCTTACAGCAAACATATTCGAAGAAATTTATACACACATCTAGCTTACATTGAATAAGACGAATACAATCAGAATTAAAAATATTAGCAACACCACCACCAACAGACTTAGAGGAATTACAACTATTGATGGAGCGAGACTGGTGATAAGCGGAGTAGTTAGAAGGAAGACAGCTATTAAAAGAGGAGATTTCAGAGAGAGAAAGCCAAGATTCATTCACAAAGAATATGTCGTAATTAACTAAAACAGAAACAAAAAAAGAAATTTTGGACCTAATAGAACGTAAATTCCAAAGACCACATCTTACATATTTACAATTAGCAGAAACAGAAAGTGACAAATTATTGGAATTAGAATAAGGTGAAGAACACTTAGCGGTACGACGAGATTGAAGATGAGAAGTAGACTCTTTGACGCTAGAGGTGGACGCGGCTGGAAGATCTGGCTGGTCATTGTTCACGTCTAGTTTCCCGGACGGCAGTCATCGCTGGTCTTGGTGCGGTGTATAACTCGAGTTCTCGCCCAGATTAAGCAGGGACACGAGGGGTCAAACGAAGAGTGGCTGGCGCTGCTACGACCAGCTCGCGAACAGTTGGCACATTTGCTGGTAACTTTCAAAGAACAAGATTTAGTGGCGTGCTTGCCTGCACACCAGCCACAGGTGTTCTCTCGGGCCGGACACTTGACAGCCATGTGACCGTGGCGCTGGCACTTGGCACAACGAGTGACCCAGTAACGGTCGTGCACCACACACCGTCGGTCACCCAGGTACAGGTACCCTGACTTCATCACCGTGTCACGGACGGCAGGAGACACGGCGGCAACAACTGTCTCTGAGTGACCCGCAGACTTCTTTGAAAAAATCACCTTGAAGTCTGAAGAGTGCTTGATTGTCGCTTTGACTTCATTATTTTTGCTGCACACACAGTCGAGAATGTCCTCATCAGAAATGTCATAACTGACCGATGTAATGGTCAGTTTAGGCACGATTTTGCCACGACAAGACACGATAAGCTGTTTGTCGCTCTTCATCGCCAACATTGCAGAGTTTGCAGATTTTGTGTCAGGAACACTGACTTTGACGGCACCACGCTTGGTTTTCGTCATCTTGACGACTGGCACAGATTTCAGTGCCTCTGACACACGCTTCTTGTCAACTGGAGCTTGATCATGTGAGTGCACAATGATCTCCCGTGACATTGCCTGCGCGTACGAACGCGGATGTTGAACAGGCGTTGGCGGAGTCGGCATCAGTGACGGAGTCGGCATCAGTGGCCGAGTTGGCATCAGTGGCCGAGTCGGCATCAGTGGTGGAGTTGACATCAGTGGTGGAGTTGACATCAGCGGAGGCTTCGGGCTGGTCATCCGTTGAAGCTGGGCCTTGATTTCGCTGACGGTCTTAGTCAGCTGCACCAGAGATTGGCTTTCAGTCGGTGACGATTGGATCATGTCCACCATGGTTATTTTGTCGGCGGTTGTTATGCCGACAAGGCTGTCCAGCCACTCCTGCATTTCTGCAGTGCTGCAGTGACGAGCAAGAGAGCAACCCTCACAAGTGAAGGATGCTCTGGTGGTGAAATAATTCATGGCCAAATATTTTGGAATTCGGCTGCATCTCACATGCACGTACTTTGAACATTGCGAACAGCACAACGCACAGGTGGTAACGGCCATTTTGCACATGGCAGAAGTTGAGTCGTCAGGAGGGGGAGCAGCGCGGGAGGGTTGAAGCCCGGCAGGCTTGGTCATCGCGACCATGACGAGCGCGATAAGATCACAGACAAACGCTCACACACACGCACACACAGACACACGGTTCGAACACATACACACACGCACAAACACAGGCACACGCGCACGCACACGCACAAACACAGGCACACGCGCACACACACACGCACACGGCTCACACACGTACACGCACGCACAAACACAGGCACACGCGCACACAAACACACGCTACCCGAGCACTGAGGGCCCTCCCCAACACAGGGGGACGCGCCAGGCACACAGGCACATACGCACACACACACACACGGAGAGTCGGGCCAGGTACAGAATTTAGCACCTAGCCGCGAAAAACCTCAACCACTATCGGCAGCACAAATCACCACGAAAACGCAAATAGCCGGAGCGACACAAAAAAACATCCGCACAGGACAAGCTCTCAAACAAGAGTGGAACACACACACACATACATACATTAAGCACGCCACATACATTCTTCAAGTTCCCTTGGCGCCGCCAAATAGTCACATATGGTTCAAGTTTAATGTGGTTTTCGTACATTTACTGTAGAATCAAATGTCGAAAAAACCGACAATGTATTTCTCGACGCACAGATCAATTAAAGACAGGCGCGTGCGGGACAGCGATGTCCCACACGCGCCTACAACACTACACCACACAGCGAACACCAAGAGACAACCCCCGACTCCTCCCCGTTAGCGCATTATATAGCAAGCTATGTTCGAAGAACATGTGTGTGACAACAGTATACATAGTAACAACAGTGACAACAGTATATATAGTAACAACAGTGACAACAGTGACAACAGATGACACATGTAGATTAATATACACACAATATACAACAGATACATTGCCGCATATAGATGCATGGCAACAGTGACGATGACGCGATCACACCCACACACACGCACACATACACACTCACGCATATACACATACTCATATACACACATACGTTCGCATGTACAAATAGTGCCTAGCAACAATAATGATTACGTGACCATACATACACACGCAAAAGCATACACACGCATACAGACGCGCATACACGCGCTGACTCACATGCACACACGCGCACGCATACACACTCAGGCTAGCGCGCTTGTTCTGCAAACCTGCAGCGTGCAATTGCAGGTCCGTCTATTCTAGCTATGTGTGATTCAACAAGGGTGACATCATCGCAATCGAATGATGGCATCGCAACCCACACTGTAACTACATATACCAATAACGTTGCTTTGCAATCGCTATTGCGCTTTGTGTGTTATTACTGTGACCAACGCTCCTATGACCAAGCAGTTCATTATAATATACATAAGTTAATATTTGATCTTCCAGCCCTATTCGGCATGGGTGTGTGTATTTGTGTGAAAATTTCAAACGAATCAAGAATCAAGAAATAAGATGCGTGGCTTGACAAAACATGATCAACTGCAGTTGAAATTTTCATGCTTAATATTTTTGGGGGAACTCAGGGGGGCTTGACATTTTTAGGGGTCTCAGCCCCCACGTTCCCTTGGCGCCCCCATTGGCCATGACGGATGAAACGCTGCTTAATTGCGACGGATAAGCGCCGTTTAATTGCTGCCAATCCACGCACACTACAAGTTGTACAAGCGCTTGTCAGCATGCACATATATGACAGTTGCTACTGAGCACAATTCATGTGAATGGTACCCAGTGCAGTGCGAGTATTTGTTGACTAGTTGTCAAATGAGTTTGCACGCTGTTTATGTAGCGCACGCTTGTGAGCCACTTACGAGTCACAAGTTGGGACTAATATGCATCAGTCAAGAGCTGTTGTTTCCACTATTAAACAACGCAACACACATTCGCAAATATACTGGCAAATACAGTACGGGGAATTTAGTATTCTGCAGCGAATATGATTATAAACCGAATTATAGTAATCTAGTGTTGAAAAATTAGGTACTGTTTTGTGATAAGGAACACGAAGATCAAAATGGCAAGCACTTGAAACAAATAATATGCACCAGGAATAAATTGTGAGCAGACAAAATATCACTGGGAAATTTCTCACTTCACTAAGTTTCTCACTTTCTCCACTAAGTTGAGGTCAGCAAAGGAAAAAAGACTCCAGATAATCTAGGAATTGTTAATTTAGTCGTGCATGATTTGATTGCAGACCTGCGAGGAACAAGTCTTCATGACTGATACTGACTAGCAAATACATCTATGCTTAATACGGAACTGAAGCACTTAATTTTCCCGCTAATTACAATTCGCTAATCAGAAAATTAGCGACTGACATAGTGCATTAGCTAAATGTCATACTCTGACGCACGTAACAAGGAATGCGCACACAATATTATCATTTAAAATTCAAATAATTATCCTTTTAACTCATACAGTTTTGTATACGCACTTGAGGTATATGTATTTACTACATTATACCAGTTGTTGCCGCGTGCGAAAAAAAAGAGCGATAAACGATTAACGATCATTATCGCTAAAATTTATCGCTAAAATTGTATAAATTTATAAAATTTATAACTTTATATCGCTTATCGTTTATCGCAAGGCTTAATAAAATTATCGCTCATTCACTGATCGCTAGTCCCAAAAATGAGGAACGATAAACGATAAGGTAATTTTTTTGTAAAAATAAAAAAATGTGCACGGCGGCAATAGTCACAACAGCACGCCTGCAACAGGCGCCCGCCTGACGTTCCAGACCAGTTGAAGCTGAGAGTATATATAGGGTAGAGTCCTTGTCCTTGAAGAAGACATCAATGAGAAGTTCATTGACTGTGGCCGATCCAGAGTGCAATTTTGGGAAGGACTGAAATTTGTGGGCGATCAGTCGTGTACACGCATCATTATGCAACTTCATTGCGACAATCAATCAACAACAACTGACAGTCAACAAATTCTTCAGAAATATATTTCTTTTGACCTCTTTTAGTGAATCTCTCGGTTATGAGGAGTTGGTAGGAACATTTTTTGGGGAGCCTCAGCTCTCTGATACCACCTCTGGATCCACCAGTGACCCCTGACCCTCTCCCTTCCAACCAGAACCAGGACATGGTGACAGAAAATTCTAAAGAAGCCAGTGACTACCCATTTGCCCTCCTGGAGAGCACCACTGTCACGGAGGAGATTGGGCCCAACATTGAGGAGCTGGTCAAGAAAGAGCTGGACGACTGGGACAGGAGCAAGGTGGCAGAGGTGAAGCCTGGGCAATGCCCCAGCATGTACAATGCCCCAGCATGGGCAATGCCCCAGCATGTACAGGGAGGAGTGATCTCGCTGTTCATCAAGTACAACAAGGTTTTGCCCTGCCCTACTGCCGTGGAACACATGTTCAGCACTGCTAGTGATGTCCTCAAGCCCAAGCGTGCATGCATGACCAGCGACAGATTGGAGAAGCTGGTCTTCACCAAGGGAAACATGCAGGTCCTGGATGATGTCTTGAGTAGGGACAGGATGGATGGAGATTCTGAGTCAGAGAGACGAATGTGGAATATATCTTGTAGTCTATAAGCTGGTACCAGTGACAGATTTTGTCTAGTCTAATTAATTTTCACTGTGGAAAAATAGCTTGTATGTTTTGAAAAATAGTTCAAGTAAATAAAGTAAACTTATCGTTTATCGCTTTTGTTATCGCAAGCTAATATTTTTATCGCTTTCGTTTGATCGTTTATCGCTTATCGTAGGCTGGGTTTTGAGCATAAGTGCCACATTGGCTGGGTTTGGCGCATAAGTGCCACATTGGCACATGAGTGTTATATTGTCCCACCATGTATATAAACACTGTTTACCATGCACTGTTTAATATTGTGTATTTTGTGTTGTATTGTGTTGTCTGTTTCTCCTGACGATGGCTATTGATAGCCGAAAGGAACCTCGAGAATTTAACTTCAGTGAACAGCTCAGTGTGTTGTCTCCTGAACAAAGAAAAATCGTGCAAAGCATACAAAAGTTATCGTACCAGCACATCATTGCCAGATTGCTGTGGATTTCAACGAATCGTGCATACATAATCGCCTCCTTCCAAAAAAAATATATATATATATATATACATATATATTCTCTCTCAAGCAAACTATTTTAATCTCTTAAACAAACGATTTCGATTTTAATCTCGTTTGTTTGAGAGAGAATATTCTACCTGGCTACACCAACTTCATATATATATATATATATATGAAGTTACTAAAAAACTATATAAAAATATTGTATAATATTGTACTAAAAATATATTGATTGTGCCCGATGAAGTGATTCATTTACATAATATTTATATATATATATATATATATATATATATATATATATATATATATATATATATATATATATATATATATATATATGTGTGTGTGTGTGTGTCTGTCCGTATGCGGTGCTATGCACACTCAGGATGTCTAGCACCACACAGAGACACAATGTTCACACGCCTTCAAGATACATGCTTACCGAGTTTATGTTGACAATACAAGAACATGTGCTGCATTGTACAACTTTACAACTGAGATTTTTTCTTGATAGTGTGAAACAATTGTTCTAAAAGTTCAAAATTGTCCTAAATCTAAATAGTTGCTCTTAAAAATGAAGAAGTTGCTAAAAGTTGCATTTATAATTTATTTTATACCTCAGATTGATAAAATATTGATTTTTGGGCTCGTTATGATGAACAAAAGGTCACCCTAGTTAATTGTTACTGTGATGTTAATGCTAATATCTTCTAATTGCTGAAATTTTTTGGCCAAAAAATATTTCATCGGTGAATAAGTAGAATACAAACTAAATATGATATGAATATAACTATTCATGTGTGTATGTGTTTGTTGAGTAATTGCGTGTGTGCATGCCTGATTGGCTGCATTTACGTGTATGCACACGTCTACTTATTGAGCCAAGCTGTAGTGAATACATATTCGGGCGTGCTCAAATCAACCAGAATTGTTCACAATCAAACGTACAAATTGCTAGTGTCAATACATTTATACAGGACACTCGACCCTATAAGTGGACCTGTATACGCTGCTGATTACAGCCTTCAGAAAAAAAAATGTTAGATCGACATTCACTGACATGTTGCGCTTCTCATCTATATTTGATTTTCTCCGATCATCCTCTCTATCTCTCTGCCTTATCTACGGGAAGAAAGAAATTAATAAATCAATTCATTTATGTCCTTCGTTAGATTGTGTGTATTGATCATATAAGAATATCTTATAAATTCATCAAGCATGCAAAATACTTGAAGCACTGATTAATATCCGAAAAACTTGAACGATTTTAATTGGTCAACTTTGTACCGTCTGTGGAAGCTTGGCAGGGATGAAACCAGAGCCGTTGAGAGGAATTATGGACCCCCCCGAAGCATCACTTGGGGCCACCATTATATATATATATATATATATATATATATATATATATATATATATATATATATATATATATATATATATATATATATATATATATATATAGCACCAAATAAAGAATTTATTTATTACACATAATCACAAAATACAAGCTCAAGTGAAAACATTTGAGCAAAATATCATAATAAATATGATAAGTTATAGTATTAAACGTGAAACAACGGGGCCCCTCAACATTCGGGGCCCCCCTGCCGGGAGGTACGGGTGGCGGCTGCTACGGCTCTGGATAGAACGAAGGTTTGAGGATGCTAATTAGTCCAGTTTGTGAAAGCTATGGCAAGTTTGTGAATCAAACAACTTCAGTTGTACCATTAATCAGCGACTTCATCTTGAGCCGACATCCAGCGAATAAATCTTCAAACGTCAAGCGTTCGCTGAACAATCAATATATAAGCATTTTGTTTTGCATGAAGACATGTCACAAAAGATGCCAACATGATCTTCAGGAGCCGAAATTGAGTGCAGAAAGAAGCTAGCGCAAATACTTTATTCAATGACAATCAGCAGCGGATCCAGAGCGCAATTTGGTGGGGGGCTGATTGATTTGGAGGGGGGGGGGGGCTGAAATTTTTATTCAATGATATATACACACATTTACAAACGCATTATGCGCAAATATACTTTGCGATAATGCCTATATCAACAAACTCTACAAAAAGATACTTCTCGTTGACCACTTTTAGTGAATCCCTTGGTTATGATGAGTTGATGAAAGCATTTGGGGGGAGGTTCAGCCCCCTGAGCCCCCCTGGATCCGCCAGTGATGACAATGACATAGCACACAAACGCGTCAAAACAAAACTTGAAATTGAACAGACAGAAAGAGGGTAGTAAGCAGAAATAGTGAAGCACCTTCGAATGATGGTGTGCATGCACTTCATGATTCATTGTTCAATACAAACAGCGACACCATGCTTGTCAGTCTCATCTACTTTGACCAGCTCCGACCGCAATTAGAATTTGCAGTGTGTCTTCTATAAATAGCCCACCGTGCCCACCCGTCAGTTGTGAGTTGAACGACCACAGCATCTGTCGTGCTGACGTCTTGTCCTCGCTAAGCTCTTGTACTTAGAGCTCGTTTGCTCGCGTGTGCGCGTATGCGGCTTATCGTCGAAGTTAATGGAATCACTTGGTCTGTTCGCCGACTACCTGCAGGTTCTTCAGTCTGCACAGGACGGCTATGTCGGACAGCTACGTGTGGAGTACAACACTAGCGTGGGACGTCACCTGGTCTCCGGTGAAGCGTTATCAGCTGGTCAGCTGATTGTGCGTGAGGCCCAGACTCTAACTGTTCCGCTCTCTCTCAGATCATGCACCTGCTGTACTGGACCAGCCAACGGAAAAAAATGTACGCGTTGTGGATGGCCACTGTGTATCAGCTGTGAACTGAGCGCCGTCAAAACACATTCCGAATGTGATCTTCTGAAAAACCTGACCACTGCAAGTGACCACCACTCCACTGTCTCTGAGCACGCAAACATCTTGTCGAAGAGGCTAGCTGTAGCCAAGTGTATTCAATTGTCCACAGAGCGGCCAGAGACGTTCTCTCTGATCGACAATCTTCAAGATAATGTCCAGCAGCTTGCAAAAACCTCTTGGTTGCCAAGTGTACTACGTTATATAGTTGATCCAATTCAAAACGCATGTAGTGCTGCAGGGCGACATGTGCCCAGTGTGGCCAAAATATTGCACCTGGTCGGAATTTGGGACACCAATAGCTTCCAATTAGGCAGTTGTAACTTTGCGGGTGAAATTTTGTTAGATTCTACCACTTCTCCACATGAGTTGACTTCCTGTACAGGCAGCTCTGACCCTACTGTAACTGATCGTAATAGTTCATCAGTTGTTTGTCCACTGCTGGCACTCGTCAATCACAACTGTCAGCCAAATGCCAACAGATTTGTCGACTCCCAGGGTCGACTTTGTGTAGTGGCCGTGCGAGATATAGCCGCTGATGACCCGATCTCCATCTCCTACTCACACACGCTGTGGAATACGCTAATGAGACAGACACACCTGCGTGTCACCAAAGCGTTTACGTGCAACTGCCGACGTTGTCAAGATTTCTCCGAGTTCGGGTCAATGATATCGGCACTTGCATGCCGCCCTGAACTGCTAGCAAGTGGAAAAGAAGGTTGGGACATTGAGAGCTCTTGTTCTGGCTACTACCTTGTGCCGGTGGGTAGTACGGAAGGGGACGTCCGACATGCTGATCTTCAGTGCAACGGGTGTAGACGGCGCGCTGTGCCGGAACGTGTTCAGCTGCTGCTCAACATGCTGAACAAGTCACTGAAGCAGACTGTGATGCGTGCTGTGGACGAGCGGTCTCCCGGTCGAATTCGGCGCTGGATCACCAAACACTCGGCACTGCTGCATGACAACCACGTTCTACAATCACAAGCACGCTTCTCTCTGGTGGAATTTGTTGTGTCGACGCAAAACCTTCCAGGCAGGTTTCGTTATATAACACTCATATACGAACCGAAGACAATTTTCTGGCACAAAGTTTCACAACAAATGTAGACTTATATCAGTGTGCTGAACTCAAGCTGAAAATAAATTTTGAAGGTACATTTTAAGCTGCAAATACATGACAATTTGAAGTTGAAGTTAGAGCATTTAAGGAAAAAACTTGTGGCGGTGTAAAGACAAAATGAACCCTGAAAAATGCGATTTTTTTTGTAAATATTCCGCCATCTACTTCTCATAAATTAGCAGTGGTAGAACTATGAATTAACTGAATATGTGCATAATTTTGTATTTTACAAGATAGGCCATACTTTATGCTCCAAATTATTTATAAAATGAGTAAAATTCACAAAATTCTAATCTAGATCCAAACTTTCGCTTGAAATTCGGGTGACTAAAATTAATTACTGTTTCTCCATGTTCATAAACATCTAAATATTACATATCTAAATACATTATATCATCAAACTGGAAATTTTGTCTTCTACAATACATCATAATTTTCATTCTCCCGAGTGTACTGAATCAATCAATCATAAATCAATATTTTATTGATGTTAGGTACGTAAAGAAGTTATAAATGCAACGTTTTGAAAAATTTTGTTTTTTTGCGCAGCTTTTGCAACTTTTTAATTTGTAAGATCAACTGTTTGGATATAGGACAATTCTTAAACTTTTAGAACAATTATTCCACACCATCAGGAAATATTTTCAGTTCTAAAGTTGTACAATGCAGCATGCTCATATATTGTCTACTCGATAATCTCGATAAGCATGTATCTGGAAGACGTGTGAACATTGTGCACGTGTGTGGTGCTAGACATCCTGCGTGTGTATAGTACCACTTACGAACATCTAGGTGGACACAATGTAGACAATGTAATATAGACATATCACTCGGATATAGACAGGTGCATTTGTGCAATAAAATTATACTTGAACAAACAAACAAACAAACATGAATTTGATATAGCGCCAAGTAGAGCAGAGGCGCGTAAAAGAGTAAAACTGGTGCCAACAATATAAAGTAGTATTAAATCATAGAGGGACATTACATGAGCGAGCAAAAATAACACACATGATAATAAAAGAGAACAAAGAGTATAAAAACACCAAAAGAAATACCTTACGCAGTAACACACACCACATCACACATCACATCATACATACGAAATGTAGACAGAACAAGATTTAGTGCTGTCGGAATGGAGGAGTTAGAGGTGTGGGCAAAGATAGCAAAAATTTGTGGTGAGCAGAAAAGAATGAGGAGTATGATTTTTGCTTCAGGACATGAGGAGGAAGTTTATTGTAAAGTCGGGGAGCAGAAAAGTAGAATGACTTGGCCGAGCAATTTGACTCATGAAGAGCAGGAGGAGAAACAAGAGGTACAGGACGACGACTGGAAGGTCGCTCGTTGCACTGTAGGAGGGTGAGTAAGTAGGA
Source organism: Sacculina carcini (assembly GCA_916048095.2). Classification (NCBI taxonomy): domain Eukaryota; kingdom Metazoa; phylum Arthropoda; class Thecostraca; family Sacculinidae; genus Sacculina; species Sacculina carcini. The sequence continues at coordinate 4,277,510 of OU696585.1, forward strand.
AGCAGAGCCGTAGCAACCGCCCCACTTACCCCCCGGCCGGGGGGCCCGAATGTTGAGGGAGCCCGCTGCTTCACGTATGGTATCTAAATTTATCATATTTGTTATGTATAGCCTTTAGCTTTTTGCTAAGATGTTTTCACCTGAGCTTGTAATATGTGATTATATCTATTAAATAATTTCATCATTGGGTGCTTTATTTATAATGTGGCCCCAAGGGCTGCCTTCGGGGGGCCCCATAAGTCCTCGCAACGGCTCTGGTAGGAAGGAGGAGAAGGCGAGTGAAGACGTTTATATACAAGACAGAAAAGCTTATGAAAAAGTTTAATGTTTATGTTTTTCGAGCTACCTTAGAGCAACTAGCAAGATCAACAGCACTTGAATATAATTACCGCACAATCAGATTAGGTTTTATCTGCAAAATCCATATAGACATTGGAATATTAAAAAAAAATAGCATCGAGTGAGTGTCAAATTATGTTGTAGATTTAAATGTCATTACCAGGCATCAGTGCGACAGACTCGACAGACGAAACAAGCATGTGAAACACACAATTATAACTCAACGGCGAATGTTCAAAATGCCTTCAGTAGAAACAAAGAGGTGATACTCCCAAAGTGTTATGTTAAGGAGTGATTTCAGTGTTTAAATTGTATTACTCTTTTATTTAAAATAGGTGATGTGCTAGCAAAACATTGAGCTCAACTTATTAGCGCAACTATTTGCGATATTCAGCATATCCAAATGTCTCCTTTGTCGCCAGTGAGGTGTCAGTTGAAGCTCATGAAGCCTAGGAAAACCTCGAATGTTCAAGGGGTTAAAGGCCTAAGTGGCAGCTACTACACGGGAAGAAGCAAAAAGTAATGCTCAAAAAGTATTGCAGTAGTAGTTATGGAATTAAAAAAGTATGTTTCTCAAAATTAAGTGATTTTCACTACATTTTTACGGGGTTTAGTGACATTTCTGCAAAAAAAATTAGTGCAACTTTTAGAATTTTTTAGCGCAACTCTTATTGATTTTTAGCGCAGCTTTTGGTGCGCTAAAAATCAAGAAACCTAATTATAATTATAAGACCACCCTAACTTAGTCACCCTAATTATAAGACTGCATCATATTGGTGCCAAGCACTGCTTGTGTGTATTTATTGCTAACTGAGCTAACTAACAAGGCCTGTGTCTTTCTGAACTCAATGCTATTGTATCGATGTTTGAATAAAAATCGTTTCAATTTCTCAAGCTTAGTAGTATAGATCAGGGACTTCAGGTTCAAAATGCGTCACGAGTCATTTGGTATAGGAAATAAGGAAGTAGAAATGATGCGCCGGTCAAAACAATATAAGCATAAACAGTTCAATTACACTGTGTAGAATGATCGTTTTTGGTTTTGAATCACAGACTGCTAGTAACAAATTGTGACCGAATAGGCTAATTTTGTGATCACAAATGAAATGGTGGGCTGGATCAGGTTAGGTTGGGTTAGGTAGAATAAGATGAGGTTAATGGTCATCAACTAACGAAAAACAGCCTTACCCAACCCAACATTATCCGGCACTACCCTATTTGCGCTGTCAACAAAACCAGATATTGTGTATCAAGCTAAGCAGGCTGAATAAAACTGAAGGGTAGCTGAAATGAAACTGACATATGCATGGATAATATTTGTTGGTGAATCATGATTGGTTATTATAAGTAAAGGTCCGTGTTAAATTCAGATATATTTGAAAAAATTACTAGATATATACTTTGTGTTCCATAAAATAATTTGTGTATGTAATTTCAATTGAAGTTACAACCGAAACTATTTTACTTTTTTCAATAATCTGGTGTAAAATATCAATATATCTCATGAGTGAATATTGGTGAAATGTAGAAAAGAGAAATCCACATATGAAGAGCGGGCTAAAATGATGAAGCGATATGACAGTTTTCCAGCAGTACATATTCTAGTAATAAAACTAGAATACTAGCCCTCGCTGAGTGTCCACGTATTTTCCGTCGCTCGTTCGCGCCCGGCCGTCTTCGCTTCACTGACGCTCACCGACGACAAATATCTTTTTCGGACAGATCCTGCATTGCTGCATTAGAGCACCGAGTGTTCATTGATCAATATTTCAGTTATTTTCTTAGTGTTTTGTTTTATTCTTGTCTCTTCTCCATTAGCCGTTATCTTCCTGATTACACTGATATTTCCCAAAATCTCACTATCATTTAGACGCACTCGGTACATGGGATACGGCGGGGTGGTGATAATGCTTGCACTGTTCCCATCTCATTGGTATGGGATGTAATAATAATAAGAATCATCTCAATATAGCAGAATACATAAGGGTTGTAACGGTGAATACGTTGAAATGATATACGTCGGAATAACATAATAAGCTATCAAGTTGGAATTGGAAATCGAAATGAAGATCAATATCGAGATACACACTTGGAGTTGTAGGTACTAGAAATAGCAAAATCGTAATGGGTAAACAAAATCCTGCATATAATACATTGTAAAATTTAATATTATTCTGCTATTTTAAGTCAGTATTTGTTTTTGCAATCATATTAAACTTGTACGCCCAGCACAAAAAGCATATAATATACCCAGGCTGCATGGAAATATCTCATATTATAAACACGTGGATCAATAGGTGTGATAATACCTATTAATGACATATCATATAGACATATATATATATATATGTCTATATGATATATATATATATATATATATATGCACAATTTGTTGAAATCAACAGCAATCTGGGCACTGTTGTGCTGGTACGATAGCTTCTCTATGCTGCGCACGATTTTTCTGTGTTCAGGAGACAACACACTCAGTTGTTCACTGAAGTTTATTCCTCGAGGTACCTTTCGGCTATCACTAGCCATCGTCAGGAGAAGTAGATATAACACAATACAAAACAAAATACACAATACCAAACAGTACACGATAAACGGTGTTTATATACAAGGTGAGACAATATATCACTCATGTGCCAATGTGGCACCTACATAATGACACCTATGCGGCAAACGGTCGTTACAAAATTAGCACCTATGTGCCAAGGTCGATTGGTGTCGCATGGATGGGAGGGCGACATCTGGCTGTTGTTGAATGTTAATTTCACATTTATTTTTATTAATAAATACAGCTTCAATTATTTTGAGCCTACGGATATCATTTTCTCTGTAAATGATTTCGGTTTTCTCATCCATAGTCTTTCGGTCCACTTTGATTTGATGCTGCTGGCGGTAGTGCCTGGCAATGGCTCCGTCTTGAAGGTGTGCTGAAATTCGTTTGGACAGCGTTGTTGTTGTGTAGCCAATGTAGTGCGAGTTTCGGCGACTGCAGTCACCAGTTGTACATGTATGCTGGTACACTACATTGGTTTCTTGCAACATGTAGTGTACCAGCATACATGTACAACTGGTGACTGCAGTCGCCGAAACTCGCACTACATTGGCTACACAACAACAACGCTGTCCAAACGAATTTCAGCACACCTTCAAGACGGAGCCATTGCCAGGCACTACCGCCAGCAGCATCAAATCAAAGTGGACCGAAAGACTATGGATGAGAAAACCGAAATCATTTACAGAGAAAATGATATCCGTAGGCTCAAAATAATTGAAGCTGTATTTATTAATAAAAATAAATGTGAAATTAACATTCAACAACAGCCAGATGTCGCCCTCCCATCCAAGCGACACCAATCGACCTTGGCACATAGGTGCTAATTTTGTAACGACCGTTTGCCGCATAGGTGTCATTATGTAGGTGCCACATTGGCACATGAGTGATATATTGTCTCACCTTGTATATAAACACCGTTTATCGTGTACTGTTTGGTATTGTGTATTTTGTTTTGTATTGTGTTATATCTACTTCTCCTGACGATGGCTAGTGATAGCCGAAAGGTACCTCGAGGAATAAACTTCAGTGAACAACTGAGTGTGTTGTCTCCTGAACACAGAAAAATCGTGCGCAGCATAGAGAAGCTATCGTACCAGCACAACAGTGCCCAGATTGCTGTTGATTTCAACAAATCGTGCATACATAATGGCCTCCTTCCAAAGTATATATATATATATATATATATATATATATATCATAAAGACATATAGATATCATAGACACAAATAGATATCATAGACATATAGGCATATAAACATATCATATAGACATATAGATATTGATAGGCATATATAGGCATTAAATATCAATTCAAAGCAAATATGCTGATGATGATGAGTGGTGTTTTTTACACTTTTCTATTACATTTTTTCTATTTACGTTTTTCTAATATTTTTGTTTTTTGCTCTGTAATTGGTTTGTAAGATTGCATAAATTATATATACATATGATGAAAAACGTATAATTCATCGGGCAAAATTATTGCTGTATTTGTATAACGTTTCGCCTCCTATATATATATATATATATATATATATATATATATATATATATATATATATATATATATATATATATATATATATATATATATATATATATATATATATATATATATACTAGCATTAAAACCCGACCGTTGTGCGGAACAATTCATAAAAATATTGCAAATTAAAAATAAATAAGGCAAACTCATGAAGACCTTAATCAATTAAAAAGTCTAAATTTCATTATTTTTAATTTTATTTTGACAAAATATTTTCAATCAACCCGCCTCATATTTAAACCCGCCCGACGTGAGGAATAATTCAGAACTCGAACACCATTCGTTCTGGTTCTTGATGTCAAATCCATTAGTTTTGTATATGAATTCATTGTATACGGTGAAATTGAACGTTTTATTGCTGCCCGCGGGACATTTTTATTTCATAAAAATGAGCCATCGCTTCGTTTGCGTTTGAAGCCCCTGATCATTGAACCAGCGAACCATGAACCAGCGCAATTATGTCACCTCATTTTCAAGCATACATACACAGACAGACATATAATTTCTTCTTTATATATATATATATATATATATATATATATATAGCATTAAAACCCGCCCGTTGTGCGGAGCAATTCATAACATGAAATTCATATTCAATTCGTAAAAAAATATGAAAAAATAAAAATGAAATAGGGTACACTCATAAAAATATTAATCAATTGAAAATTATAAGTTTAATTATTTGTATTTCGACAAAATATTTCCCCTCAGTCCGCCTGAGTCATTTTTAAACCCGCCCGTTGTGCTGAATAATTCAGAACTCGAACACGATCCGTTCTGGATCTTGGAGTCAAATCCATTGGTTTTGTGTATGGATTAATTCTACAGGGTAAATTGAACGTTCTATTGTCTATAGTTGCTGCCCGCGGAGCATTTTTATTTGTAAAAAAATACTTTTATTAAATGAACCATTTGAAAAAAATGAACTAAAAAATGGAAACACCTTTTTTAAACCCGCCCGTCGTGCGGAACAATTCATACAATAAAATTCATATTTGAAGTCAAATCCATTGGTTTTGTGTATGGATTAATTCTACAGGGAAAATTGAACGTTCTATTGTCTACAGTTGCTGCCCGCGGAACATTTTTATTGTAATTTTTTTCTTTTCAAATGAACCATTTGAAAAAATGATCTAAAAACACTTTTTTAAACCCACCCGTCGTGCGGAACAATTCATACAATAAAATTCATATCAAATCCATAAAATATAATGAATACAAATTGAAAACCAAAAAATGTAACCTATAAATATCTTAACCAATAGAAAAGTCTAAATGTGAAGATTTTTGTTCTTATTTTGACAAATATCAACCCGCCTGATATATAAATCTGCCCGTCGTGTGGTATAATTCAGAACACAAACACGAAACAAACAATGAAAGATGATGAAATCTTTTCATCAGAATGTTTCCAAACTATATTTACTACTTAACATCATTCCCCAATATCATTTGCTTAAGTACTATTTCGCTTTTACCGCTATAATATTTATTGTTAAAATTTATATATTTTCCGCTATCATTAAAACCCAATATAACCTGAGTCAAACCTACCCAACCCAACCCAACCATTCAATCTTGACCGCTCTCAGCCTAGTCTGAGGTGATTTAACTTATTAGTTTGTGATCACAAAATATACTGATGCGATCATAATTTGTAATCAGAAGACTGAGATTATCTACACCAGGGGTCCCAAACACGCGGCCCACCAATACTTTTCTCTCAACCCGCCAATATAGTATCGGGACCAAACTGTAAGGCAGCTAAATTCACATTTGTTGCATAATGCGATATAATTATACACCATTATCATAGTATCTCATAATTCCCGGTTAATGCTTCCACTAATGCATCATATTCATACAGTTGTTATTTTTTGGATTACACCGATATTACAGCCCTTGATATTACAGCCGATATTATATTATGCAATCTATATTCTGCTACGTATTATTCCTAATACATATATCATCAGATCGCAAAATATATTTAAAGGTTCACATCATTCTCCAAAATCATTTGCTTAAGAGCTATTATACTTTTATCGCTAGAATATTTACTGCTAGCAAAATATCATATACCTCGCTATCATTTAAACCCACTCTTTATAGATACATTTAATTCGCCCGTCGTGCGGAACAGTTCATAAAATATAATTAATATTCAATTCATAAAAAAATTAGTGCAAATTGAAAAAGAAAAACAAACCCACAGGAAAGTTATAGCTAATATAAAAGTCTAAATGTGAAATATATTTTTCAATTTAGAAAACATGTTTTTCCACAACCCGCCTCATATTTAAAGCTGCCCGTCGTGCGGAATAATTCAGAACTCAAACACGAAACAAACACAAATAAAATTGATGAAAAGCGACCAATAGAAAGGCCAAATTTGTAAATTTTTGTATTAATTATTGACGATGTTTCTCCCTCAACACTACTCAAATTCACACCCGTCCTTCGTGTGTAGTAATTCAGACGTGCAACACTATCAAAACAATGAAACATCTCTATAATTCCAGATTAATGCTTCCTCTAAAACAGCATATGCATATACTTGGCATTGCATGATATTACAACCCGTATCCTTATGCAACTCAAGCGTATGCAACTTGAAATTAAACCAATTAAATTACACAGTAAAATTCAGTAGCTTACTTTGTTCCAAGTAGCATTTTACCCGCCCGTCGTGCGGAACATTTGATGTGTAAATATTGAGGACAATAAAGACTTTCTATTCAGTATAGTGTAGCATTAATTAAACTGTACGCAAAAAACCACACCATCCATGCTTGGAGATAATATGATGCATTCTTAATTGTGATTGGGCTTCAGTGAAATTTAATCGGTGTATATTCCTGTGTAATCGCAAGTGCGCATAATAGCTGTAAATTGGCAATATGTCCTTTTGACTTTACACCGCCGTAACTTCCTTCAGATACCCTTTGGAAAATTACAAATTATACCGCATTGTAGAAAACAAGATTTCCAGCACGATGGTATACTTTATTTTCATGTATAACAAATAGTTACTGAGAAATAGTAGAAAAATGAATTAATTTTAGTCACCCGGTGTTCAAGTGTAATTTTGGATGTATTTGAGAATTTTGCCAATTTTACACGTTTTTGAACCATTTGTGGGTATAAATTATAGCTTATATTGTAGAACACAAAATTCTCTACACAATAGTATATTCCTGTGTAATCGCAAGTGCGTAAATTGTGATTGGACTTCAGTGAAATTAAATCAGTGTATATTCATGTGAAATCGCAAGTGCGCATAATAGCTGTCAAATTGGCAACATGACATTTTGACTTTACATCGCCGTAACTTCCTTTAGATACACTTTGGAAAATAAAAAATTATACCGTATTGTAGAAAACAAGATTTCTAGCACGATGGTATAATTTATTTTTATGTATAACAAATAGTTACTGATAAATAGTAGAAAAATGAATTAATTTTAGTCGCCCGGTGTTCAAGTGTAATTTTGGATGTATTTGAGAATTTTGCCAATTTTACACGTTTTTGAACCATTTGTGGGTATAAATTATAGCTTATATTGTAGAACACAAAATTCTCTACACAATAGTATATTCCTGTGTAATCGCAAGTGCGTAAATTGTGATTGGACTTCAGTGAAATTAAATCAGTGTATATTCATGTGAAATCGCAAGTGCGCATAATAGCTGTCAAATTGGCAACATGACATTTTGACTTTACATCGCCGTAACTTCCTTTAGATACACTTTGGAAAATAAAAAATTATACCGTATTGTAGAAAACAAGATTTCTAGCACGATGGTATAATTTATTTTTATGTGTCCCAAATAGTGACCGAGAAATAGTAGATAAATGAATTAATTTTAGTCACCCGGTGTTCAAGTGTAATTTTGGATGTATTTGAGAATTTTGCCAATTTTACACGTTTTTTGTATCATTTGTGGGTATAAATTAGAATGTTTCTTGTAGAACACAAAATTCTCTACACATTAGGTAAATTTTTATAGCTGTACCATTGCTGGTTTATGAGGAATAGATAGCGGAATATTTACCAAAATATTCACGGTTTCTAGTGCTAATTTTGCCTTTTTGACTTTGTCATTTTGACTTCACACCGCCGTAACTTTTTTTAATACACTCTGGAAAATTAAAAATTATACCGTGCTGTAGAAAACAAAATTCACAGCATGATGGTAATATTTATTTAGATGTGTCATAGTTAGTTGCTGAGAAATAGAGAAAAAAGTACAGAAAATCGGACGCGTCGAGCTTAAATATAATTTTGAATGTAGACTGAAATTTTGTCATTTTTACATATTTTATATTTAATTTTTAGATATGAATTATAACTTAACGAGTAGAACAGAATATTTTCTACACAGTGGTATACTCTGTTTGGCTGTACCATTTCTGGTTTATGAGGAGTAGATGCAGGAATATTGACCAAGATTTTCGCATTTTTCAGGGTTCATTTAGTCTTTTCACCGCGATAACTTTTTTTGGTTTTATTTTTAAAATTGTAAATTTATCCTATCGTATAGACAAGAAAATTTCCAACGTAATGGTATTAATTGTTGACGGGTACACTAAGTGGTTACCGAGTAGCAGCTTGTTGAAAATGGACCAAGGATGGTGGGACAGACAAACAGACAGACAGACACACAGACAGAGGATCTCTTATATATATATATATATATATATATATATATATATATATATATATATATATATATATATATATATATATATATATATGCCGATACTGTGCCGATAGTGAGCGATCACTATCCTTCATCGAAGAGTTCGGAAAGTTTATGCGTCGCTGGCTTGAGGAAATCAGTATTCCTTCTTCTGATAAAATATCCGAAGATATGTGTAGGGCTGTTTACTGTTTAGGGGACTGGCTGATCTCTCGAGGTACCTTCTACAGCAGAGTAAGTCCGAGATTAGTTATGTTCTGCTAGGAAAAATTCAAACTGACCGAATCGAGGCACATTTCGGCCATTTGAGGAAGCTCGCCGGTGGTAACTACTGGGCCAGCAATTTATGGAGAATGAAGCAGTGATACGCAGTTTGACTTGGTGGTCTGGCTTCAGTGTAAGGGAAGTGTCGGAGACGATGCTCCCATGCCGTAAGTATCGTCAACTGAAGGATGAGCTAATACTCGACGATTTGGTGGAAGAGTTGAAGCAAGTGGCCGACAGTGAACTAGCAGACAGCACCAAGGCAGCGCTGGGTCACACCGCTGGTTACCTCGCACGATAGGCTACTAGAGGAAACCGCTGCTGCCACTGTGCCGACCTTCTAGTAGATAGAAGCTCGTCTCCACTAGCCGTCACCTACCACAATGATACTGGCGAGTACTCACACTCCATCTACCGGTCATTCACAGAAATCCTCGATCGTGGAAAGCTGCTGGTCCCTTCTACAATCAATCGAGGCAATCGAGGTCACAGTGCAAGTGTGCCAAATCTGGAAATCATTGGCAGAAATGGAGTCCACCCGGTCCAAGTTATTGGGCTGCAGCTCTCCGAGGAACGTGTTCGTCGGCCTTGTTTACAGCACCATAGCCGACCACGTAGGCCTGATGTGCTCCACCTGCAGCAGCAGATATGTGCTCGCTGAAGTCCTGCTTCGTCGTATGTCCGCCACCCTATTCAACCTGTTTGCCGGCAACATGGTTCGTGAGGCGACCAGTGACGTCCATGTTGCCAACTGACCGCGCTCATCTCAAGTTGTACGGTCCCAGTCGAACGACAAGCGTCAAAAATTGTCGGGGACTCAAAAATGCTAAAGGGGTACTCACTGTAATTTCTGCTGTTGTTTGTTGTTAACGTAAGTGTAGTATAAGTATAAGTATACGTTAAGTATATATATATATATATATATATATATATATATATATATATATATATATATATATATATATATATTGGAAGGAGACCAATATATATGCACGAAATCAACAGAAATCTGGGCACTGTTGTGCTGGTACGATAGCTTCTCTATGCTTCGCACGATTTTTCTGTGTTCAGGAGACAACACACTCAGTTGTTCACTGAAGTTTATTCCTCGAGGTACCTTTCGGCTATCATTAGTCATCGTCAGGAGAAGTAGATATAACACAATACAATACACAGCAAAATACACAATATCAAACAGTACAGGATACACGGTGTTTATAAACAAGGTGGACAATATATCACTCATGTGCCAATGTGGCACCTACATAATGACACCTATGCGACAAACGGTTGTTACAAAACTAGCACCTATGCGTCAAGGTCGATTGGTGTCGCATGGATGGGAGGGCGACATCTGGCTCTTGCTGAATGTTAGTTTTACATGTATTTTTATTAAAAAATACAGCTTCAATTATTCTGAGCCTACGGATGTCATTTTCTCTGTAAATGATTTCGGTTTTCTCATCCATAGTCTTTCGCTTGCAAACGAGATTAAACTGGATTGTTATTTCACATTTAGGCGATATCATTGCATCTTTGGATTTTGAAAGCCTCTTTACAAACGTCACAGTAGACCGCACCATCGACATAATAATGGATCGCGTGTACAGATACGACAAAACGCAACCACTGAAAACACCTGAGAAGGTATTGCGGGTTCTATTGCGTGTCTGCACCAAGGAAGCTCCCTTCATCAATCCCGCTGGGCAGCTATACCAGCAGGTGGATGGAATAGCGATGGGTAGTCCCTTGGGTGTTCTTTTCGCTGATTTTTTCATGGGTGCAGCGGAGACAAATGTGCTCAAAAACAGCAAGCCGGCAATATACTGTCGGTATGTTGATGACATATTTATCAGAGTCACATCACCGAGTGAAATTGAACACCTGCAATTGGCAATTGAAAGAGAAACATAACTTAAACTCACCAAAGAATGTGCGCAGAATGATCGTTTGGCATTCCTCGATGTGCTAGTTGGGTTGAACGGTGGACAAACAATCACCAGTGTTTACACCAAATCCAGCAACGCAGGTTTGTTCCTGAATGGTCAGAGCGAGTGTCCGAAAAGATACTTACGCTCCACGATTTCTGCGTACGTCCGACGTGCCCTGACGCATTGTTCATCATGGAAATCGACGCACAACGAGTACGAGCGAATCACACAAGTTTTGGTGAAAAATGGATATTGCAGCAAGAACATATCAGACGTCATATCTGAGACGTTGAACAAACATTTCAAGACGGACGCGTCGACCAGTCCAAACGATAAGTGTATACAAATATACTACAAAAACATAGTGTCGACAGCACACAGAGTGGACGAGCGTGTGATGAGAGATATTGTGATAAAAAATGTGACAGCCAGTGACGACAATACTCGAGAAAATCTTGCTATCTATTACAACACACAAAAAACAGCAAACTTGGTTCTTCGAAACAAGCCGGAGAGTGACAAGCCCGCGCAGCTGCAGCAGCATCACGTCGTGTACCAATTTCAATGCAACGTTGAGGGGTGTGGACCTCACACATATATTGGTATGACGACGACGACGCTGTCGCGGCGGCTGACTTGCCACCTCAACAACGGTGCAATCAAGAGGCATTTCAGCTCGGCGCATGACAGAAAAATCACACGTCAAGACATCGTCGAAGGAACACAGGTTTTGGCCCGCGAAAACGACGCACGGCGATTGCGCATGTTAGAGGCGGTATATATCACCCAGCTGAAGCCGACGCTGAATATACAGCTCGAAGAAAACGGTATTCTGCCAACTCACCGAGCCCCCCCGTTGGAGCGAAACTCGACGCGCCCTTGCGACAGCCAGCCAACACCACTTTCACACCTACCAGACAATGGCACCTAGGAGTGACATCTGGTTAATGACATAAATAGCCTGTTAATTATTGTTTGAATGTTGTAGTGATTGTGTGTAGATATTTGCATTGTTATTGAGTTATCATGTGATTTGTGTCTGATGATGGAGTCTGGTAACTCCGAAACGTTACGTAATATAGGGAAGTTGTTGAGTTATCTAAATAGAAGCGATCAGAAATTGGCTAGAGACATGGAATCGACCAAAAAAAATTGCCAAATGAAATCGACCAAAAAATTTTGCTAAATGTGAATTAGCAATCCAGTTTATCTCGTTTGCAAGCGCGAAAATTTGCTGCCTGGCTACACCATCATAAATATGTATATATATATATATATATATAACGCATTATACCTGAAATCACACTCTCTCAATTACGCATAATTGTTTTTATGTGTGTAATTTGTAATGTTTTAATTTATAGTAGTAATAGTAGCCACGTAGTAATCACACACAGCGACAACATACACAATAACATGTGTGTGTGTGTGTGTGTGCGCGCGCGTGTGTGAATTCACGGCAATCGGATCAGAAGCCAGTATGGACGAGCTGATGGAAGTGAGAAAAGACATCGAGAGTCTACTAAAGCTTTCATCGACTTTGGAGCCAGGTATTACCCGCTTACAAGGTGAGAACAGCTGTCTGGCGAAGATAGCAACAACAATAACAGTATAGCCTGAGACATCTCTGGTGCCCAGCAAGGAAGGATTGGTATGTTCTGCCTCCGTTGATAGCGAATGCTGCAGGCAGTTTTAGGACACAAAATACACATGCAGACATATAAACCAGGGTTTTTTTATAACATTTTGATGGTTCCATACTCCCAATGGATTGTCGAATATGATCCTGTAACTCGTTTACTTGACTGATAAAATAGGTATCACCAATCTTATTATTTTCCAGTTATTTTCAATCTTATGTCTTCCAGATCCACGAGTACTTCAATCGCTTGAATTTACTGTACTTTAGATACGGATTACTAGGAAAAACATAACCATTAATAAATAAATAATTATTAACTGAAAGCAAAATTGATAAGGTAATAGTGCCGTCTTATTATATAAAAATCGAGTCCCAAACCCTCGGTCTTTGCTTCCCATACCCCCAAGAGGTATGCATACCCCGGTAAAGAACTCCTGTTATATAAGCTCGTATATAGGACTAATATACCGATGTTCATAATGGTTGCAACTATGATGTGCAACAATCTCAGTGTACAACTCGACCTTTAATTCAACATGTCAATAATACGTGATGACATATTTGACAGCTATTTCGTAAGATAGTGTGCCGCTTAAACAATACGCGCATTCGTTTTCACAGGAAAATTGTACTACTACCTCGCAGAAGTACTTTGTAGAACTCTGCCGGCAGATGAGGTGAGTGCCTACAATGCAGAATCGAACGGTTAATTTACATTGCATTACGTGTCAACACGAGTGCAAATTGTATGGCTCATTTGTAAATCACAACGTCTAGAGAACTATCATTAAGCTCACTATCATAAAGCTGTGCACCATAAAACTGTTTTATAGATTAATTCAGCAGGGCAAGAACAATGTAGGACATAACCACAAGTGTATTGTAAAACCATATGTTTGTTGACCAGCTCGGTGGAGCATTAGCAGCTGCCGAGCAAGCCAGGAGATGTTTGAAATTCGATGGAGGACTTCACACGCGCATTGCTCATCTACAAGAACGACTCACTGAAAGTGTCAAGTATCAACAAGGCAGCCGCCCTACCCTAGGTCTCGGCCATTAATGAATGCTTAAACCATTTCCAATAATCACACGATTACCACAAAAAACACTCTACAAGCCGTATATTTTCATCCATCCAACCAAAAACTGCCCTAGATCCTTGCGTCACAAACGTCACATCTTTTTTCCATTCATTGCTAATAACACAACAACGTCTAATCGAAGAGTTAAATAATATAGTAAAATATTCACCAAGCTGACAACGGTTAACAACAAAAGTGTTGCGACTTTTCGCCTTGCTTGTGAATATTTGAGTGTAAGTGTAAGTCTCTGTGTAATTCTGCGCGTGCATGTGTGTATTAGGCTAAGTCTGTTTCAGTGTGTCAGTGTATGTCTGTCTGTGTCTCCATGCGTGTATGTGCATGAGCCAGGGCAGGCTTGTTCCAGTGGGTATGAGTGTATGTCTGTGTGGGTGCCCCCTTTGGTTTTAGCTTGCGGCGGTGCATTGTTAATCTAATTGCTGATTGGCTGTTGGTGGACTGACGTCACTCGTTTTGTCACTTGTGTGTTCGCGTTTGAGCAGTCAGTAGTGTGGGTCTCGAGTCTATTGAGCGAGGTCAAACGTGCAATACACCCGGTCCACATTGGTGTTCAGTTGAATTGAGAGTGGAAGTGCCCACAAAGAGCTTTACTTCCGCTAGACAAGCGCAGTCCATATCCACAGTACATACATGGCAGATATATATGCACAAACTATCCTCTAAACAACGAATACATCAACAGAATCACAATTAAACATATGAGTGGCAAAGCAGAGCATACAACAAACGGAATGAATCTTAGGAGACAGATTCGTCTGGAGCGAGTGACTTTCTCACCAGTCTGCTTCTCAATATGCGGAACTCCTCCGTCAAGACCAAACTATGTCTTCACAACGACACCCATGGACCACCTCGCTATATCAACATTATATTTATCTATTAAAACAACTGAACTAACCCGCAAACGCTTAGGTCGACCAACTTTTGTTAAAAGCATAGGAAGAGACTAAATATATTATTTTTCCCCGTAGACCAGAAACGCTCAAAACAAGCACCGGGAGCGCTACTCGTGGCAACCAAAGAACTGTGCGAAAATTCACTGCGATCAACGTCCAACACTTTCATGGTGTGAAGATCTGCCAAAAAATGAGTAGTCAGTAGTTTAAAAGCTGACAACTGCCAGCGGTTTCGAGTTGTCGACAGTTTCAATTTCAACCAACACTGTCTCATGTTGAATTCGACTCACCGAGGAAAAATTCAATGCTATTTTAAGAATTGACCTTATAATTCTAACCTGTCTTTCCCAATAGCCTCCCTACCAGGGTGTATTCGGTACTATGAAAGATCAATGGAAACCTTGTAACGAGTACTGACTGAACCTGTTAAATAAACGTTTTTTGATTTTAATTCCCCCCACCATGCATTGCTTTCATGCTTTCTGACCTGAAAAAGCCGAAAATCACAACCATTTTTGTCTAAAATATCTCTATACCCTGCCGCATTGGGCATGTAGTTTTCGCGCCCGATACACAAGAAAGTACGAAATTTTGCTTGCACCGCACAGTTGTTTCACTTGTAACTTGTGGTACAATTGAAATCGGTGGACAAATTGTATTGTATTGTATACAGACGGCCACTTTCAACAAAATATAGGCGAAGAAATACATAGACAATGACAATGATAATGTAAATGTAATGTAAATGTAAATGTATAGACAATGGCAATCGAAGGCATATAATATATCACATATTATTGAAACAGCATGCACACATGGTTATGTTTCACGGTAGCAATGAACGAGATGTTCACGGAGTTTAGAAGATATAAGAGATACCTGTAAGAGTTTGCAGCCGCAATATGAGAAGGAAGCTGGTTGAAGAGACGATGAGCGTAAAATTGAAACGATTTTGACGATGAGGTAGATTCGGGGACGGCGCAAATTTCTAGAAAAGAGTTGGATTTACAAGTGTTGTGAGTATGTGCAGTGACGGAGAAGAGTGTCTTGAGATAAGGAGGACGACACAGACGCACATGAGGACAAGGACGAGACACACATGCAAACAACATTGGAGAACATTGAAATACAACCAGTCAGATGATGTCACAATGTACATAATCTACACATATATAATGCACATATATAACCCTTCAATTTCTATATAACCTATATAAGCCTTCATATATATAAATAAATATATATACACCTAAACTTATATCCATATATAAACCTTCATTTTCCATATTAGCCCTATCAATCCACAATAGTGCTTTTTTGCGATGCATTGTAGATCTGTTGGAGCCCTTCAAAAAATCCACAAGCACCTCAAAATATAACCTTAATAGCGTTATACATGGAGCTACGAGGACGGCGGGTATATACACGCTCCACCTGCAGTTCAGACACGAGCATCACGCCGGTTTACTACTATACCATTTCAACTTCAAAATGGGACTAATCAACTTCAAAATGGGAACAATCAACTTCAAAATGAGAATAGTCAACTTCAAAATGAGAATAGTCAACTTCAAAATGAGACCGTGTTCTTTATGACATTACTTGCATAATTTTAATTAATTAAGAACAAAAAATGTATTAAAACATAAAAACTAATAAATACAATAATCATGACAAATCTGTGCATTATTTTTTACATTTAGCAATGAAGTTACAGTAATTTGAATTAGCTAATTGAGCTCCAGTAGAATAACCTTAAGCGTTCAGTATTAAGTATCTGGATTACAATTTAGCGCACTTATTAGCAAATAATTGTTTTGTGTGGTAGAGGAATATTTTATATGCTTCAAAAATTAATTCAAATAGCAATAACTGCATAAGAATAAATCATAATATAAGAGTAAACAAATGTATAGGAATAAATCACCCATAACACTACAAGTATACGGATATTTGTTGACAAAACAATTATAACTTTAACTATATACTTAACTATGAGCATGCTAAGTTGAAATTTCCTCTCTTTTGCGAGCTAACTCCATGTTGAATGATATATGAAAGGGAACAAAGTAAGAATATGCAAGTTGAAATTATAAGTTGAAATTAATAGTCACTGCATTCAAGACTTTAAGACTTTGCAGTTGCAGCTCTGACTAATACTGCGATTGTTTTCTGTAAATCATTACGAGAGACAAATTAAGATACATTTTTTAATTTATTCAAACAAACACAACAAGTTTATCTATGTACATGGTGCATTAAAACAACACATTTCGCATCTCCAGTGCAGACGAGAGATGTTGTTGAACGTGTGCAATACAGCGGGCGCAATTTTGTGCGCTCACATTTCCTAAACTCTCCGAAATTATCGCCTCCAATGCCGATAATCTTTGTTCTGCTTGCGAAATGGCATAATTTCTGCTAGTCAAAATTGTTGGCAGCTGGTCGGTTAGTTTTCTTTTCACCTCGCTCTTCAATTGGGACCACACCATCTCGATGGCATTCATCATCGGGCTGTATGGAGCCAGACGTAGAAAATGATGAGATTTGTACTCGTCCTCGGCGAACACTAGCTCAATTTGATTGTGGCATGGTGCATTATCAACCACAAGCACCACGGGTCCGCTAAACGTTATTTTTGCCGCCTGGAGACATTGGCGCACAAACTCGTTCGCATCGTTGATTTTGTGCGATCCTCGGCGGATTTGATGATGAAGAAGCCCTTGATTGGTTATGCAGCCAATAACATGTACATTTGCTCCACGACTACCAGCTGCGACGGTCGTGCATCGTGACCCGGCTCTTGATCGACCGTAATTGCGCGAAATAAACATATTGAAGTTGGTTTCGTCCATATATATGACGGGGAGCATGTTGGATTGCAGTTCCAACAATCTCCTTGCATATTCTGCTCGTTTCTGCTTGTTTTGTATTGAGTTTGCCCTTTCAGGTTCAAATCGTATTTGCTTGATTGTGAAGAGCATCTTTTCAAGCTGACGGCGAATACACTCCTTAGAAACTTGTAAGTTGAATTGCTGGCGAATTTTCTCCGTTATTTCTTTTAGCGTAATACGCGGGTTTTCCTCCACACAATCTTCCATACACTTTATGTGGTCCTCATGTATTTTCCTTTGCCTTGAGCCTCCACGAGAGTCTTCATGGTCTTCATTAGATATCCAGCGATAAGCAGTTGATTTGGCGACTCCCAACGTTCTAGCCAGCTGCCTCCAGTCACCGCCCGACGAATGTGCAGCCACTATTGGAATTTTTTTGTCTTTGGAGTCAGATTTTTTAATATAATTCACGGTACGCCCGCTCATTATAATTGGCTCAAAAACAACTGTGATATCAAAACACGCAATGCAAATATGTGATGCGGGAAACGAAAACACAGCGTCAGCCTTCAATATTCCAGCTATAACCGGCCTGAAGCAGAAACTCGAGAACTTTTCACAAATATATCACTTATTAGACAAATTTATTAAAAATAATCAAGTGTTGGGTGATTTATTCGGTGATTTTATTTCGTGAAAAAACATTAAAATCATAATAAATTATTCGAAAATGTCTTCAGCTTATTATTTTCAGTTCAACGCAATGTTTCAGTCTCATTTTGAAGTTGATTAGTCCCATTTTGAAGTTGATTATCCCATTTTGAAGTTGATTGTTCTCATTTTGAAGTTGACTATTCTCATTTTGAAGTTGACTAATCATATCTTGAAATTTCATAATAAGATTTATGATTCAGATAATAATTAAGCTTGATATTAATATTTTATACTGTAAAACAGTGTTATGAGTATTTAAATGCAGTTTTAAAGTTATTATCATGTTCGTATATACGTATCTCTGAAACTGAGGAGAATGATTGTCATACATTTGTGAATTTTTTCATACTATTTCAACAAAAATTCATTCACAAAAATGTGCTTTATCTCAAACATATGCAGTCAATATTTAAATACGCACAATTGTTTACTGGAACTCAATTATATATAAGATTTCATTGTTGTATTTGTACCACAC
The DNA here is from genome assembly GCA_916048095.2 of Sacculina carcini. Lineage (NCBI taxonomy): Eukaryota > Metazoa > Arthropoda > Thecostraca > Sacculinidae > Sacculina > Sacculina carcini. Next base: position 4,296,524 of record OU696585.1, read on the forward strand.
TTACATGCTATATTTTTGTTTCGATCTATTTATTTATTTATATTTTTGTGTTCGTATTATACTGTGGTTTGCTTAGCTAATGTCATGAAAATACTTTCAGTAATAATTCACTGGATATATTGCGATAAAGATCTTGGTCTCATTTTGAAGTTGACTATTCTCATTTTGAAGTTGATTATTCTCATTTTGAAGTTGACTGTTCCCATTTTGAAGTTGATTATTCTCATTTTGAAGTTGAAATGGTATAGATTATCTACAGGGACGTTCCTGGCTGGGTCTCTTCATACAACATAAATGGTTGCCAGTTACCTACCAATATACCGGTGTTTCAGTAAAACCTCCAGACGTTAGCAGAATATACAGGAATGTCTTCGCTACTAGACATCGTCAGTGAAACAGTGTAGGCTGTCATTCCATTCTGCTAGATGGCTAGGATCAAGGCCATGACCAAGTACAACGCTGCACATGTCTGGCAATGAAAACTAACATATAATTCATACCCAAAAATTTAATATAAAACATGTAAAATGGAAAAAAATCAATCTACATTCAAAATTTTATTTAAACTCCACGCGTCCGATTTTCTATACTTTTTTCTCTATTTCTCAAAAACTAATAATCACACATCTAAATAAATAATACCATCATGCTGGGAATTTTGTTTGCTACAACACGGTATAGTTTTTAATTTTCCAAAGTGTATTACAAAAAAAGTTACGGCGGTGTGAAGTCAAAATGACAAAGTCAAAAATGCAAAATTAGCACTGAAAAACGCGAATATTTTGGTCAATATTCCGCTATCTATTCCTCATAAGCCAGCAATGGTACAGCTATAAAAATTATACTATTGTGTAGATAATTTTGTTTTCTACAAGAAAAGTTATAATTATACCCACAAATGATACAAAAAACGTGTACAATTGGCAAAATTCTCAAATACATCCAAAATTACACTTGAACACCGGGTGATTAAAATTAATTCATTTTTCTACCAATTTCTCAGGAACTATTTGTCACACATTACAATGAATTATACCATCGTGCTAGAAATTTTTTTTCTACAATACGGTATAATTTGTAATTTTCCAAAGTGTATCTGAAGGAAGTTACGGGGGTGTAAAGTCAAACGGACATATTGCCAATTTGACAGCTATTATGCGCACTTGCGATTACACAGGAATATACTACTGTGTAGAGAATTTTGTGTTCTACAATATAAGCTATATTTTATACCCACAAATGATACAAAAAAACGTGTAAAATTGGCAAAATTCGCAAATACTTCCAAAATTACACTTGAACACCGGGTGACTAAAATTAATTCATTTTTCTACCTATTTCTCAAAAACTAATTGTCACAAATTAAAATGAATTATACCATCCTGCTAGAAATTTTGTTTTCTACAATACGGTAGAATTTTTAACTTTCCAAAATGTATCTAAAGGAAGTTACGGCGGTGTAAAGTCAAAATGTCATGTTGCCAATCTGACAGCTTTTATGCGCACTTGCGATTACACAGGAATATACACTGATTTAATTTCACTGAAGTCCAATCACAATTTACGCACTTACGATTACACAAGAATATACTACTGTGTAGAGAATTTTGTGTTCTACAATATAAGTTATAATTTATACCCACAAATGATACAAAAAACGTGTAAAATTGGCAAAATTCTCAATTACATCCAAAATTACACTTGAACACCGGGCGACTAAAATATATCCATTTTTCTACTATTTCTCGGTAAATATTTGTTACACATAATAATAAATTATACTATCGTGCTAGAAATCTTGTTTTCTACAATACGGTATAACTTGTAATTTTCCAAAGTTTATCTGAAGGAAGTTACGGCGGTGTAAAGTCAAAAGCACATATACCAATTTGACAGCTATTATGCGCACTTGCGATTACACAGGAATATACACCGATTAAATTTCACTGAAGCCCAATCACAATTAAGAATGCATCATATTAGCTCCAAGCATGGATGGTGTGGTTTTATTGGGTACAGTTTAATTAATGCTACACTATACTGAATAGAATGGCTTTATTGTCCTCAATATTTACACATGAATTGTTCCGCCCGACGGGCGGGTAAAATACTACTGGGAACAAAGTTAACTACTGAATTTTACTGTATAATTTAATTGGTTTAATTTCAAGTTGCATAAGCTTAACTTGCATAAGGATATGGGTTGTAATATCATGCAATGCCAACTATATGAATATGCTGTTTTAGCGGACGCATAAATCTGGAATTATAGAGATGACAGAAAGTTTCATTGTTTTGATAGTGTTACACTTCTGAATTACTACACACGAAGGACGGGTGTAAATTTGAGCAGTGTTGAGGGAAAAACATTCGTCAATAATTAAAACAAGAATTTACAAATTTCACTTTTTCTGTTGGTCGTTTTTCATCAATTTTCTTTGTGTTTGTTTCGTGTTTGAGTTCTGAATTATTCCGCACGACGGGCAGCTTTAAATATGAGGCGGGTTGTGGAAAAACATGTTTTCTAAATTGAAACATAAATTTCACATTTATACTTTCATATTGGCTAAACATTCCTATGGGTTCGTTTTTCTTTTTAAATTTTCACTAATTTTTTTTCCGCGAGGGGCGGGTTTAAAAAAAGTGTTTCCATTTTTTAGTTCATTTTTTCAAATGGTTCATATAAAAAAGGTATTTTTTTAATAAAAATGCTCCGCGGGCAGCAACTATAGACAATAGAACGTTCAATTTACCCTGTAGAATTAATCCATACACAAAACCATTGGATTTGACTTCAAGATACAGAACGGATCGTGTTCGAGTTCTGAATTATGCAGCACGACGGGCGGGTTTAAAAATGACTCAGGCGGACTGAGGGGAAATATTTTGGCGAAATAAAAATAATTAAACTTATAATTTTCAATAGATGAATATTTTTTGAGTGTACCCTATTTCATTTTTATTTTTCCATATTTTTTATGAATTGAATATGAATTTCATGTTATGAATTGCTCCGCACAACGGGCGGGTCTGAATGCTATATATATACATAAAGAAGAAATTATCTGTCTGTCTGTGTATGTATGCTTGAATATGAGGTGACATAATTGCGCTGGTTCATGGTGCGCTGGTTCAATGATCAGGGGCTTCAAACGCAAACGAAGCGATGGCTCATTTTTATGAAATAAAAATGTGCCGCGGGCAGCAATAAAACGTTCAATTTCACCGTGTAGAATGAATTCATATACAAAACTAATGGATTTGACTTCAAGAACCAGAACGGATGGTGTTGGAGTTCTGAATTATTCCGCACGTCGGCCGGGTTTAAATATGAGGCGGGCTGAGTGAAAATATTTTGTCAAAATAAAATTAAAAATAATGAAATTTAGACTTTTTAATTGATTAAGGTTTTTATGAGTTTGCCTTATTTGTTTTTAATTTGCAATATTTTAATGAATTGCTCCGCACAACGGGCGGGTATTATTGCTAGTTGATGAATAAATGTATGATTGGTCCTTGGTAATATGTGTGTTGTTCGTGCTGATCGTCCTGTGTTGTACCCTCGTTGTTTTTGCTTGATATTTGTCTTTTTAATCACTGCTAATCATCTGCTTTCGTTGCTGCGTCCCGTATTTGCATCTTATTCATTCGTCGTTGTCTGGTCAGGCTTCGCCCTGCTACTGGTAACCGTTTAATTCCAGTACAACCAGATTTATGGTGGAGTCGTCGGCGACTTAACCGGCTCCCCCACTGTTCTGCAGTGAGGAGGGTGGCTAGACATCTGACAGGAAAAAAACAAAACCTGTTTCAAGGGCGGATGATCTATCTGATAGCCAACGGCCATCTAGCATGTTCCAGTTTGCAAGCGCGTTTTCATTGTTCTATTTGTGCCCACTCCCTGCTCGCTGTGATGTTCCTCTCGGTTGTCTTTTTCGCGCCTGTGTATAAATATGTGTGCTATATTAAATATATATTGTTGTTGTTGTTGTTTACGTTCTCAGACCAGTTCAAGCTAAGAGTATATATGGGGTAGAGACTAGAGGGAGCAACACTGGCTTGCAAGTGAACCCTAAAAACCTCATATGAGAGCTGTCAGGTGTGTGTGTAGCTGGCCAATCACATGATTTTTCACAGCTGCAGTGCGCCAGTCTCGATGGAGATCTCGAGTTAGGAGGGTGTGTGCCGCTCTTTCCCATGCACCTTGACCCACCCCAACAGTGTTCCCTTCGTGTTGAAGCATGTGGCCTCTGCCCTTGAAGAATATACCAATGAGAGGCTCATCTGGGAGATAGTCAACTCCATCACATTCAAACCAGGCCCTCTCCCCTCCAGCCAGAGTCTAGATATGGTGACAGGAAAGCCTCAGGAAGCCAGCGACGACACGTTGGCCTTAATGGAGAGACCCACTGTCATGGAGGAGGATGGGCCCAACATTGAGGAGCTTATCAAGAAGGAGGTGGACACCTGGGGCAGGAGCAAGGTAGAAGAGGTTATGCCTGGGCAACGCCCCAGCATGTACAGTAAGAAATGGATCTCGTTGTTCATCAACACGGTCAGTACGACCACCAAGTACAACACGGTCTTGTCCATCTCTGTTACTGTTGAACGCATTTTCAGCACTGCTGGTGACTTCCTCAGGCCCATGCGTGCATGCATGAACAGCGACAGTTTGGAGAAGCTGGTCTTCACCAAGGAAAACATGTAGCTCCTTGATGTTGTCCTGAGAAGAGAGATAAGGAGGGAGTGTCTGAGTCAGAGAAACTATTGTGGAATTCCATATGCAATGCATTGAGCCTCCAACAGGCTATATATATATATATATATACACACACACATGTATAACACACACAATCCATCAAATTGCCCGTGAACATACACGCAATTCAGCATATACGAGCAGCTCGTACAGCAGCATCGTACAGCTCGTACAGCATCGTGCAGCTCGTACAGCAGCATTCAAATAGTGCAATACATGCAACAATATGTTGAATTCAACTGTGAAAGATGGTGAGAATGTAGCTGTTTAGAAATTTCGAAGAATTTAAGCGAGGGAGAGGACAGTAGGTGAGATAGGAGACTATTGTATATGCGAGGTGCAGCGTGCTAAGCGTGTAAGCCAAGAAGATTCACAGTGACGAGCTTCCAGAAGGATTTTAGTTTGTCTTGTATCACGAGGACACGGATGTCAGAAACAAGTTCAGGTGAATACTGTGGAGAGTCAGGAGAATGCAAGATTTTGTAGGTGAGTGTATATATTTTGTGTTGAATGCGGTAAGGAATAGGAAAAATTCCAAGATCACGTAGATGGGATGATGTGGGATGATGCGGAGGAAGGCGAAGAATGAAGCGGCAGGATTGATTGAGGACTGTTAATCATTGTGCGACTTCTGTGGAAGATGAACAAACAGTGCATTACAGTAGTCAATACGAGGAATGATGAGAGCAGATACCAGATATTGTCCAATTGATGCATCAATGTAGGGACGGATGAGGTAAATGTTTCGAAGGATTAGACGGCCGGTGCCAGCTGTACAAGTAAAATGTTTTTAAAATGACAAATGAGGATATAGTGAGACACCGAGGTTACGTACTGATGAGGAAAGTCAGCTAGAGGAGGATGGATCTTAGGCGGGTGGAGGACGATGTATTGTCTTTTTGAGGAATTTATGATGAGCGAACGAGAAGAAGCCCATGTTGAGATAGTATTGATGATATGAGGAATAGAGTTTTGCTCAGACAGAGGAAGGAAGAACTTAACGTCATCTGCGTATATGTGAAAAGGAATAGACCAATTTCGTAGTATTGGATATCAACAACAACAACAACGTGTATTTGCTATAGCGCCGGTAAAACACAAGCGCGAAAAAGGGAAAACATCAATTGAGATAAAACGACAATTGTAAAGAATATGGGAGAAATGAGCAAGTAAAAGAAAGAGAAGTCACAAAACAACCAAAATTGCTAAATAGCAAGTACAAGCACAAAGGGCACAGTTCCAAAAAATCAAGTGGTATGTTCAAACAATAAAATCGACAGAGAATTATTACAGAGAACATTCACAATAGAATAAATAAAGCAGCAAGGAAGGAAAGGAAGCAGTAACTGTGCTCAAGACAGGGAAAAATAAGACAACGAGAATTGAAACAATCATGAAACGGAGAAATAGTTCAAACAATATCACAGAGAGGCGAAAGGAGAGAGAGAGTGAGAGACGGGATCAAATGAAATGTCAAAAAGGTACAGGCGAAGCCGATGGCGGAATGACCGAAATGAAGAGGCGCGGGTGATATGAGAGGGAAGAGAATTATACAAGCGAGGGGCGTAAAAGAAGAACGATTTAGAGGACCAGGAAGATTCATTAGATGCACGAGGACAAGCGAGAGGAAGAGGGCGACGAGAGGAGTGTGAGTCAGTGGGAGACAAAAGATTAGCAAGATAAGAAGGTTGGTGAGGATCATGCAGAAGCTTGTAAATGAGACAGCAAAGGCGAAAATGAATTCGTGGGATGATAGGAAGCCAGTGGAGTTGAAAAAGTAGGTGAGACGTGTGGCGAGAAAAGGTAGGATGAAAGACAAATCGACAATATTGGTTGATCACACGCTGAAGGATTAAGAGATGAGAACGAGGAGCACTAAAGTAGAGCGAGTTGCAGTAGTCTAACCTGGGAAAAATGAGAGTATGAACAAGAGTGATGGCGGAATATTTATCAAGATAGGGACGTATAGGGTAGAGAGAGCGCAGAATAAGACGACAAGTGCGGGCGACAGAAACGATATTGTCAAAGCAGGAGAGCGAAGAGACAAAGATAGAGCCGAGATTGCGAACAGCAGTTGAGATAGGAAATGGGAGAAGAGGAGGTGAAATACGAGGTGGATGAAGGACGATGAACTCAGACTTAGAAGTATTCAAGTACAACTGCCGAGAGGCGGCCCATGAGGAAATTTCAGAAAGTATATCAGAGAGAAAGGAGGGAGTATCAGGAGTGACAGGAATGAGGAATTGGATGTCATCGGCATAGATTTTGAAAGTAATGGAATGTTTTCGAAGAACAGGGCAAAGAGAAGACATATAAAGATTAAATAATAGTGGGCCAAGGACGGAACCTTGGGGAACACCAGATCGAAGAGGGAAGTGAGCAGAGGTAGAGGAATTGAAGTCAACTGAGTAAGTACGATCAGTGAGGTAAGATTTCAGAAGAGAAAGGGCGGAAGAAGATAGACCCAAACAGGAAAGATCACGAATAATAATAGGGTGACTAACAAGATCAAAAGCCGAGGACAGATCAAGTAATACCAAGAGGACAGATTGACGGTAGGAGAAGTGTGAAAGGGTATCATTACACAAGGAAATAAGTACAGATTCAGTAGAGTGAGCAGAGCGGAAACCAGATTGACACGGGTCAAGGAATTTAGAGATGTAAGGAGAGAGTTGCAATATAGAGATATCATGTAAACGTTGAAAAGCATAGGGCCAAGTGATGAATCCTGGGGGACACCTGATAAAAGAGGGATATTTTCAGACCGACAACTATCAAATATAATTGAGTAGGAGTGATTAGTGAGATTGGAAGTGAGAAGAGAAAGAACATAATGAGATATTCGCAAGGAGAAGATATCCTGAATAAGAATTTTGTGATCAACAAGGACAAATGTGTATGACATATCAAGGAGAGTGATAACTACGGGAAAATTTTGAGAAAAATGAACAAGTAAATCGTGATGGATGCGGACAAGAGCAGTTTCAGTGGAACGATAAGGAGCAAAATCTGAGTGTAGGTCATCAAGAAGACGCTTATTGTAGATGTAAGATGCTAGTTGACGATAAATGGCGGACACAAGAATTTTGAATGAAAATGGAAAAAGGGAAACTGGTCGGTAATTTTTTAGAATGTTTGGGTCAAGGGAAGGTGTTTTGAGAATAGGAATAAGAATGGCTTGTTTACTGGTGAGAAAAGTCCCATGAAGGAAAAAGGCATTTATAAGGTGTGTCAGAAAAGGAGCCAGAAAATGGAGAGAGGATGATACAGTGGCAAAATTATTCGGATTTCAAGGACAAAATGGTTTCTTGGTGTTGGTGATGCCACTCATTGTGGTGGATATTTTTATATGGCAAAAAACAGTAAATAAACCAGATACGGGGGCAAGGGGAAGGACGCGATTTGTATATATTGGAAGAGATGCACGTTATGCGACGATCTTATCGGTGTAAAATTCGGCAAAATCAAAACACGTGATGGTTGACGCAGGACTATTCGGCTTACGACCTAGAAGAGAGTTGACGAGAGTGATTTAAGGGAAGATAATAATGATGGTATGTGATTAGAGTGCAATGATCGCAAAAAGTGAATGCAGACCAATCAGTAGGAAATCGGGTGCGTCGCCAGCTTGGATCTAGTCGACGTTGGGAGCGCTAGAGTGATATCAGGAATGGTGAGGACCAGGGAGATGGTGGTGGCCGCTTATTACCACGAACAGTGCGGAGTGGAAAAATTTGGTCAGCAATAAGAGTAAGTTGAGAATTGAAGAAGGATTCAAGTTCAGTGGGAATAAGATGCAAATATGCAGGAGATAGATAATGGTGGATATATGCAGTAAAACGTTCTGGGTTGTATGCCCTGTAATCACGGTAGGGGAAGGTTTTGGTATGAGAAGTGATAGAAGGAAGCGGAATGGAAGTTAGAAGGAGGCTGTGGTCGGTAAATTTTGTATCAGGGGAAGAACAGTGACAATCGGTAGATATGGTTCAGAGTGATGTGACGGAGGTGAAATAATTAAGTCTCAAATGTGACCGGCAGTATACGTCGGAACACGCGGAGCAAAATATTATGCGTGAGAGTCTATGATAGGGAGGAATTAATTGGTATAAGGTTATTTGATGGCGAATCAGGCCAAAAGTTGAAATCACCGATAATAATAAATGAGTGAGAGAAATGCGAGATTAACAACAACAACAACATGTATTTGTTATAGCGCACCGAAGGGCTCGGCGCGAAGCGATTATAAACAGAGTTGGTAACACGGAATACAACTAACAGGCCATATGCATAATAAGGAAGCAAAAATATGCAATAAAAGACAATAAATATAGAGACAAAATATGGGCAAAACACACAAAACAGACGGACATGACGGACAAGACAACACGACTGAAACATAATGACAACACAACACAACAAACACAACTCGGGAGAATATAATCATAGCGTAGATATAGATAGCATGCAAATGAGAGAAGGAATACGAGTAAGAATAGGCTAAAGTAACAGGTTATAGTGATGCAAAAGGTGTGATAGTGTGGAAGACTGGGTCAAAAGAGAGGTAAAAAAGGTGTTTGGAGAGCTTAGAGCGGAAATAATTGTAGGAAAGAGAAGAAGTAATGTGGGCTGAGATGGAGTTGTAAAGGCGAGGGGCGGAAAAATAATTATTTGAAGGACCAAGGAGATTCATTTACAGCACGAGGGCAGACAAGGGGAAGAGGAATTCGGGAAGGAGTAAGGCAAGGAGTGAGAATAAGGCGGAGATAGGATGGCTGATGAGGATCGTGGAGAAGCTTACATATCAGGAAACACAAGCGTAAGTGAATACGTGGAATAATAGGGAGCCAGTGAAATTGAAAATGAAATTGAGAAGTGTGACGACAAGAAACAGGATGAAGGAAAAAAACGACAAGATTGGTTAATAACACGTTGTAGGATTTTAAGAGAACGACGAGGAGCATGGATGTACAAAGAACTACAATAATCGAGTCTGGAGAATACATGAGAGTGAATAAGTTTGATTGCGGAAGGTCTGTCGAGATATGAGCGTATAGGATAGAGGGATCTCAAGATAAGACGACAAGTGCGGGCGACAGAGAGGATGTTATCGGAGGAAGAGAAAGATGAGTCAAAAATAACTCCGAGATTGCGAACTGTCGATGATAGGATAAGAGGTAAGCGAGGAGGAAGAATACGATGAGGATGAAGAGCCAGAGACTCAGACTTGGACGAGTTGAGGAGAAGGTGACGGGTCGACGCCCAAGAAGAGATGGTGGATAGGATGTCAGAGAGAAAAGACGGAGAAGGAAAAGGAAGAGGGATATATAACTGAATGTCATCAGCGTAGATTTAAAATGAGATGGAATACTTACGAAGGATAGGACAGAGGGAGGACATGTAAATGTAAAATAAAGGGACCTCAATATCAAACGGCAAGTGCGGGCGACAGAGAAGATATTGTCGGAGGAAGAGAGAGATGAGTAAAAAATTAAGTAGACGTGCAGCTTTGTCTGGCCACAAACCAGATCCAAAGCTGCATACCCCCAATTCGACCTTGATATCCTAAACCAACTACACATTATGGACAGATTACATAAAAGGGTATAGAAAAAGCAGAATGATGAAATAGTTTGGGACCAGAAGATACACATAGCAATAAATTATAATGCTTTTATTGTCTAGTTTCTCACACACAAACTCAAACCGACACAAACTCAACCCCTAGTTAATGATCATTTCTTGACGTATCCTAACCTAGATGTCTAGCATATAAACCCGCCCGTTGTGGATCGTGTCGATCCGTTCTGGATCTTCTTGAAGACAAATCCGTTAGTTTTGTATAATAATGCATTCTACACGGTGAAATTGAACGTTTTATTGTCTATAGCTGCTGTCTGCGGGACATATTTATTTAATAAAAATGATCCATCGTTTCTTTTACGTTTGAAACTACTGATCCACCACTGTTCCACTGATCTATATCACTTGACCACTGTGAGTAACCACTGATCTATATCATTGAGCCCGCGCAGTTATTTTAACATCATATTGAAGCATACATACACACACAGACAGACAAAGAATTTCTTTTATATATATATATTTAAACCCGCCCGTCGTGCGGAGCAGTTCATAAAACTAAATTCATATTCAATCTATAAAATAAAATGAATACAAATTTAAAAGTAAAACATTTAACCTGTAAATATGCTAACCAATAGAAATGTCTAAATGTGAATATTTTCATATTAATTTGGACAAAATATTCCTCGATCCGTCTCATAGATAAATCTGCCCGTCGTGCGGAATAATTCAGAACACAAACACGTAACAAACAATGAAAATTCTAGCATGTAAACCCGCCAGTCGTGCGGAACAATTCATACTATTAAATTTGTATTCAATTCATAAGAGAAATGGAATATAAATTTGAAAAGAAAAGAGTAAGCCCATTAAAAAGTATAAATTTCTATATTTTTATATTTATTTTGGCAAAATATTTTGCTTAAACCGCCTCATATTAAAACCTGCCCGTCGTGCTGAGAAATTCAGAAATCAGACACGAAACAATGAAAAATTTTCAAACTTTTTCATCATAATGCTTCCAAAATATATTTATAACTCAACATCACCATCTAGCATTGAAACCCGCCCGTTGATAAATAAAATAAATAATAAATTTATAAAAGAAAACAAATACAAATTTAAATAGAAAAAAGTATACCCATAACAACTATTAACCAATAGAAAAGTCTAAATATGAATGTTTTTACTATATATTTCTAGCTAGATTTTGTTCTGAACGCTAGCGCTCTAGCGAATACTTCATGCGCTTTGCACATATACTCAAATGTTGATTTCGCAGCAGCGATAAATCATAGGCGGATGAAGTAAATATATAGTGGGACTAAATATGATATTAATTTTTATGAATTTAAATAATTTTTTTGATAATGGCTTGTTGAAAATGTTTTTTAGAAGATATATGAATATTATGGGAAAACATTGCATGTGAAGGACATTTTTAAAAACGTATTTCAAAGAGGCTAAGCCCCCCTGCAAAATTCCTGGATCCGCCATTGTCTCCATCGATCGCTGTGTTGAATCTATCAGTCGTCGGTAGAAATGACATGGTCTTGAATAAGCGGTTATGTCTTTTGGAATGTTAACACTAAATATTTGAAAAATATATCATCTTCTAGAAGACAAAATTTTCAATCTGTGGATATAAAAAACTGTCAATTCTGTTGAGCAGTTTTCCTCAAACCCGTGGCATAAAATCCCCAAAATGTGAAAAACTCGTTTGTGCACACACACATACAGAATAACGTTTTGATTATTATCGGGTTTATATGCTGATTTATATGTTTAAATGCAACAAAACCTAGCCTACGACCTTCTTGCATCCATTTTACCCCTAGGGAAAAAGTTTCATCAAAATCGGTCCAGTGGTTCAGGAGGAGATGTGGTAAACAGACACAAATGACCTCAATGACCTTGAAAATGACCTCGGAGGTAACAAAAACTTAGCCTATGACCTTCTTGCATCCATATTATCCCTAGGGACAAAGTTTCATCAAAATCGGTCCAGTGGCTTAGGAGGAGATAAGGTAAACAGACACAAATGACCTCAATGACCTTGAAAATGACCTCGGAGGTCAACAAAAACTAGCCTGTGACCTTCTTACATTCATTTTACTCCTAGGGACCAAATTTCATCAAAATCGGTCCATTGGCTTTGGAGAAGATAGGATACAAACAGACATTTAAGAAATTTGCAATCACTGCAGGGCAAAAAATACCATCAATTCGGCCCTTCGGGCCGACTTGGATAACGCCGATATTGCGAACTGTCGAGGATAGGATAAGAGGTAAGCGAAGAGGAGGAATATGATGAGGATGAAGAGCGAGAGACTCAGATTTGGACAAATTGAGGAGAATGTGACGGGGCGACGCCCAAGACGTGATGGTGGATAGGATGTCAGAGAGACAAAACGGATAAGGGAAACGAAGAGGGATATATAACTAAATGCCATCAGCGTAGATATGAAATGAGATGGAATACTTACGAAGGAGAGGGCAGAAGGAGGACATGTAAAGGTTAAAGATTATCGGACCAAGAATAGATCCCTGAGGGAAACCTGATAAAAGATCGATAGGATCGGATACAGAGGAATTGAAGTTGACTTGAGGAATTGATTGACTTGAGGAGTTGATTGAGGAATTGAAGAAGAGTAGGTCCTTCCGGAAAGGTACAATTTAAGGAGATTGAACAGAAGACGAGATACCAAGATGAGAGAAGCCGTGAATTAGGATAGAGTGATTAACAAGGTCGAAGGAGGAGGACATATCCAGAAGAGCGAGAAGAACAGAACGTCGGAACGAAAAGTGTGAAAGGATGCCGTTGGATATAGAAAGAAGAACTGATTCGGTAGAATGAAAAGAGCGAAACCCGGATTGGAAGTGATCAAGAAACTGACAGATGAAGGGGAAAGTTGTGCGGAGATAGCGGGCTCGAGAAGTTTAGAAGAAAAGCTCAGAAGAGATATAGGACGATAGTTACTAAGTATAGAAGGGTCAAGGCTGGGTATCTTCAGAATCGGACGGACAATTGCATGCCTGTCAGCGAGAAACTGGCCGTGAAAAAATGAGGAGTTGATAAGATGCAGGAGATAAGGAACAAGGGAAGGAAGGGATTCGGGGATAGCAAGGACGTTGATGGGATTAGCTGGTGAGAAGGATAGCTTGGAAGAGGAAAGGAGGGAAAGGATATCATGAAGATCAATGTGATAGAAGGACGTAAACCAGTAATGAGTGGAAGTGTGAGTGAGAGCAGCACCAATGGTGGGAATACGAGAGTGTGCGAGCTTTACTTTTTCAGAGAAAAATGTTGAAAACTCGGGAGCCGTTAGAAGAGAGGAGAAAGCAGTAGAGTGAAGACCACAGATATAGCTCAGAGTGGACCACAATGACTTGGAATAACGAGAAAGAGACCATAGTATGGAGCTATAGTAGTTAATTTTAGCAGCAGAAAGATCAGAAGTGAAAGATGACCGAGCGGAGCAGAACAAAAGCCAATCGAAAGAAGATCGTGAACGCCTCCAGGTACGCCCAAGACGTCCTTGAAGAAATTTGAGTACACGAAGCTGAGGAGATGACCAAGGAAGAGAGCGAGAGGAAGATGAGCGAGTGATGATGGGGACCAAAAAATTATTTACATGGGAGAGTGCGGAAGATAAATATGGATAGATATCATGGGGAGGAAGAGAATACAGAGCAGTGATAGGGTGACACGAGGATAATAGTGAGTGAAATTGAATGGAATTAAAACATTTGTAGTTAAGATAGCAGAACGGAGTATGAGAAGGGGGACAATTGAGCGGCAAAGTAGATAGAAGGAGGCTATGGTCAGAGACAGAGGAATCAGGAGGAAATACAAAGACATCGGAAGGGACAGTATCAGACTAGAGAAATGGGGAGGGAAACAGGACTAGATCAACTCTGTGGCCAGATATATGTGTAGGAGAAGGATAAGAATAGGGAGACCGTGGGAAGTAAGTACTGAGATACAATTCAAGCAGTAAGGATTGGCCGAGGGTGAGTCAAGCCAGAAGTTATAGTCGCCGAGTATGATAAAATGGCTGGAGAAAATAGACGAGACCGCTTCAATGAGAGGAGGAAACTCTTGAAAAAACATCGCGGAAGTGCCGGGGTGATTGGGGCGGTAAATGATAAGGATGCAAGATTTGTTAAAAGAGTGGACCGAGAGGTTGGGAGCTAGGAATTCGAATGAGGTGGGAGAAGAAACCAGATTGGAATGGCACGAAATGGAGACACCTTTTGGAGAATAGACCACCTACCCCACCACCCGAAGACTTAGAACTGTCGCGCGATTTGTATAGAAATGAAGAACAGGAAGGAAATTTTACAGAGAATAAGGAAATATCAGAATCAAGGAGCCAAGTCTCGGCAAGAAAGAGAATAGACATATTTTGGAAGGCAAATAAGTGGGAAATGTGAGTCGTTTTATTTCGAGCCGATCTGATGTTGAGAAATCTAATTGTAAGATACCTAGAGTTAAGAGGTGGACTAGGTGGATGGGAGGGAAGTGAGGAACAGGAGAGGGAAGGAATGAATGTGCTACAGGGAAATTGCGTTGAAATAGAAAGATGAAGGGAAGAATCGCTAGAAGGCGATAGTCAATTTAGCATTGGCGAGGGATGACGAGGGAGGACGGTCGATGGTGAGGAGGTGGGAGCTAAGAGAATGCGGGCCCGGATATAATTGCGGACAGCCAAGAAGGAAGAACACTGCGGAGAAAACACAGAATGGTTAGAAGTGTGGTCGTGATTGGAGCAGTTGACACATTTCAGTGTGCTGCGATCAGGACAGGCGGAAGAAGGGTGGGGACCAGCACAATAGCCACAAACGGGTATTTTTGTAGGACAACGCTCAAACTTGTGACCAAGTCCACAACAGCAAGAGCAGAGAGTCAACCAAAACCTGTCATAAACGCAACAACAGCGTAGGTGGACGAAGAGGCGATCACCTCCTTCGCGAATTTGTTGCCGTACTCCCGGGTAGACTCCCAGCACGGCATGAGAACCACCTTGCTTAGGCGGGGTGATGGATAAGAATTTGAGGTCGGCTTCTGGGACATCAGTGAGAAAACTGCTCTTGGCACGCAGGGAGGCCAGCAGACTATCAGGATCGAGGGTGGCACACCCACGAGGGTGATTTTCGGAAGAATTGTTGGCTGTCTATTCAGCACTGCTATTAACAATCCGTCGATGCTGTCCGCAAGCAACTTGGCTGCCTGGGCAGCGGCGTTTTCGGTGGAGCATCTCAAAACAAAACCACCAGATGATGTAGGACGGGCCGTTTTCACCTGTACCGTTTGCAGATGTTGTTGCAAGTTATCAGCTGGTACAGGCTCTTTACATTTGTTTTTCACCACAAGAGCAACGGTGCGGACTGGCACGTTGTGGTGGGAAACGGTATTTTCATCAGCGTTGGCAGAGGCGCAGCGAAAGGGGTGAAAGTCACGCAGATCATCTAGCAGTTCGGTTCGCAGCCTGGCGAAGCGGGACTCCATGACCGATGACATTTTCTTGACAGTCAGTGGATTACGCTTGACTGATACGAAGTCAGTTTTGAACGAAACACAAACCCAAAACAGTGTATGCTTCTTGACAGCATTGTATGCCGGTGTAGAAAGCGCCGCGCATGAGGGGTAAAATACGGCGGAGCATCTTTGGCATACAATGTGCGCGACGGCGGAACCGGACTCACCGCAACAACACAATCGATCAATGTCAGAAAGGTTGGGCATTGCGGTTATAACACTCACGCACAGAAAAAGACAGAATAAATAAGGGATGTTCAACTGAAGACACGGAGCTCAAAGAAACAGCACCACTCGCCACGGCTACTCGAAGACGACTGTTTGGGTGCGAGTCGGTCCGCCCTCTGTTGATACTATACGGCGTTTGTTCTGATGATCCACCAATTATTCTCGTCAGCTGATTGTTCAACGGTCCACAACAGCCTCCGCACCAAAAGGTCTGCCTTAAAGGAAGATATGAAGAGACCAGTACACCTGGTCGAAGTTCAGTCTCCACCAGATATTGTAGACAAGAACGAAAACAGCTCACACACAAGAATTAAGGATTCAATAAGAACAGGAAATTCAAACATAAATTTGGGAGTGGAACCGTGGTGGTCATGGCAGTAGACAATGTTAAGACATATACCAGTGCGAGAGCAAAGTTTGATAGCAAGTGAGAGTGTGGTGAGTATGGTGCGCCACGTGTAACTGCGTCTCGCGCCACCTAGCGGTACCTGCCAGAAGCGCAGTGTCCTGTGCAGCTATTTGTATGACTGCGTGTCGTGTTGTTTGTTCGTGATTGCGCGTCTTTGATATTGTGTGTATGTTTGTCTGTACTTATTCTGCTCGTCCCTTGTTGTATGCACAAGTACAGTCGGTCCAAAGCACTCACGTTGTTCACTTGTGCTGTTCCGTGGCTACCTAAACGCCACAAAAGAGCTTCCTTAGAGCTAGGTGGTGTGGCCAGACATGTACAGCGAGTATCGGAGAATTTAAAGTGATAAATGATACCAATACCGCCCCCTGAAGAGCGATTTAGAAACAAAGCTCGAGGAACGCCTTGGAAAGAATGATGTGAAGGAATGGATGCGGAGAATATTGATGAGTCGGATTCCAGAAGCCAAGTTTCAGTTAGGCAGAGAATTTCAAGGTTATGTGAAATATGGAGTTCGGATATGTAAGATGATTTATTTCAAGCTGAACGAATGTTTAGTAAAGGTAAGGACAGTGAGAAGGCTTCAGAGATGTACCGCAGTATGCCAGAAAGCCTGGAACTTCAGGAGATGAGTGTACAGGATGGTGATTCAGTTGTTTCTGTGCAAGCACGAATCGATTCTCTTACCGTAATAAATGAGGGACAAAATTAAGCCAGAGAGGAATGATCGGGGGGGGGGGCGTTCCATGTGAAAACAGTTCACACATTTAACTGTGGTAGAAGAGCGGTTTTTAGTTGCCACTACATTTTCCACACGCCAGCGCGTTAGAGCAGCGAGCGGCCGTATGTCCCAGATCTGCATATCGGTTGCATTTCGTTAACCAAAATATGTCGTATACAGCACAAACTCGGAGGCCGACAAGCAAACGGTCGTCGAGACGTCGTATAATGTCCCGGGTCCTCGACGTAATTGACAGTACCGCGTGGGCCACATTGTTACGCGGTTAAGTGACGAAGAGCACATTCAAGTCATCGGTTGGCGTCACTGTCAGCTCCCGGTTTTTGAGACAAATTGATTTGAGAAGAGACTCAGCGGTAGACTCAGGCGGTACATTTTGCATGGCGATTTTTGGACGTAGTAAAGTACGTGAAGGGGCATGCACTTCCACACCAGCTACCAGTGATCGGACACACTCCACCGCACGCTGGGCCTCATCCGCCGTCTTGCATTTCTGGATAATCCCACCATCAGGAGCAGCACGTGAGTTCTTCAATGGGATGGCTGCTAGAGCAGGGACAATATTACCAGTGGTCACTTATTCCTTAGAGGTGGACTTTACAACCACAGTATATGACAGCTTGGCAGGTGGCGGTTAAACCGGAAGTCCAGTATCAGCAAATTAGGAGTTGCTCGCCAGCCTCGCCAAAGATGACTCCACTGCACACAGACAAGATGACATTTCCGAGAGCTTGTCAGTGCCCGAGAGGACTTGACTGGCCTTGTTGAGACACGAAGAGCACACCCAGTTGATGGCTTTAAGCAGCTGTCTTCGTGCCGCTTAGATTGGCACTGTTAGCGTATTAGTGTTGGCGTTTGTTTGAGCGGCACTGTCTAATTGATGTCTTGTGTGTATGTGTGCGTGCGCTGTGTGTATGTGCGTGTGTTCACCACTGTAGAAGAGGGTGTATTTGCGTGCGCGTGTTCATGGGCTGTTACGAGTATTGGGTGTTTATGGAACGGCTTGCTTGGTGGGTGTATGTGTGTGTGTGTGTGTGTGTAAGTGTGTGTGTGTGGAAGTGTAGCGTGAATGTGAATATGTGTGGCATTGATGGTTGGGATCTCTGGTGGGCCGGAGGTGTTTAGTTCTGTGCTGCTCTTTGGTGTAATAATATAGCGTTGATTTTTATTTGGTGTTCGTACAGGCACATTTCGTGTGGCTCCAACACTCGCACAGCTTGCAGGCGATATTTTTGTTCGTATCACCCGTAACATTCGATTTGCACACACAATGAGTGGTGTGTGTGTGCATTCGCCATAATCACATACAAGGTTAATGACCTGGTTAAGCAGTTTATAATGGGATAATAATTAAACGCACAGGTGAATGAGTGGATACAACTCCGCAAAACACAACAAGGCACATCAAATACACACGAGAACACCAAATACACACGAGGAGCGCGCACAACCACGCACAACCAAGGTCACAACTGAACTGGTATAGAACGTGTAGGTCATAGACTGGTTCCAGTGACAGTTTTTAACTAGTTAAATTAATTTTCACTGTAGTTTAATAGTGTGTATGCATTTTCTTGAACATGCCAACTAAATAAGGGTACTTATCATTAATCGGTTTTTCTAACGCAAGCTAAATTTGTTATAGCTATTATTTTATCGTTTATCGTTTACCTCAGCTTGAGTTTTGAATTTTTTTCTCGTTTATCGTTTATCGCTGGCTGGGAAAAATATAATCGTTTTATCCTTATCGCAATTTAAAAAATTTATCGCAGAAACCACTGATAACTACTAATATACAATGTGAATACCGATACGTATGCAGAACAACACCCGTCTTGTTTAACTCGTGTAAAACATGGAAAACAGCATTTGACAAACACTTTGAGATGAGTGCTCTACCCTTGATCTATAGTTTGTAACGTCAGGTGCTATTAGGCTCGGTGAATTTGTTCAGCAAGCACGAATATATTGCTGCAATGGCAGCCACGGTCGATATTACACACATAGTAGTGAAACAAGGCGGAGTGAATACGGTAGATCCCGGCCATTAAGCTCATGTTTGACCCAATATTTTCCCCAGTAAGCTTAATGACCAGATGTATTTAATAATCAATATATTCAGTCAGCCAAATTTTTATCCAAATCGGCCCTTAAGGCCGAATTGATGGTAAAAATCATCGTAAGTACTGATTGCAAATTGTCTAAATGTCTGTTTGTACCCTATCTCCTCCTAAACCAATGGACCGATTTTGATGAAACTTGGTCCCTAGGGATAATATGGATGCACGAAGGTCATAGGCTAAGTTTTGGTGACCTCCGAGGTCTTTTGGAAGGTCATTGAGGTCATTTGTGTCAGTTTGAGGACTTTTTTTGTTTTTTTGTCGATGGATTTTTCGTCGCTCCCGTTTTCCGCCAAACGCTGATGCCGTCGATTTTTGTTTTGTCGGCGGCAGCTCGCATCTCGCATTCAGAACAATCTTCAAAAGAAATCATCGAAGAAGGAAGAACCAAAAGAATTAATAAGAGACAGTCATCTCCCCTCGCCGGCCTCATCCCACGGATTCGGCCTCATCCCGCAGATTCGGTCTCATCCCGCGGATTAGGCCTCATCCCGTGGATTTAGCCCCATCCCGCGGATTCGGCTTCATCCCGATCCCGTGGATTCGCCCCTCATCCCGCGGATTCGGCCTCACCCGGCGGATTCAACCTCATCCCGTGGATTCGGCTTCATCGGGGATGAGGCCGAATCCGCGGGATGAGGATAAGGCGGGATCGGGGTGTCCGCAGGCCACTACACCGCCGACTGTTACTCCGAGACAAGCGGGAAGTGGGTCAAGTTCGACGACGTGCACGTGTCCCCCATCAGCGAGTCAAGCGTGAGGACGAAGAATGCGTACCTCCTCTTCTACGTCAATAAATGATCACTAGCTAGGGGTTGAGCTTGTGTCGGGTTGAGTTTGTGTGTGAGGTACTAGACAATAAAAGCATTATAACTTATTGCTATGTGTATCTTCTGGTCCCAAATTATTTCATCATTTTGCTTCTTCTTTACCCTCTTATGTAATATGTCCATAATGTGTAGTTGGTTTAGGATATTAAGGCCGAATTGGGGGTATGCAGCTTTGGATCTGGTTTGTGGCCAGATAAAGCTACACGTCTACTGAATTTATTCAAAAGTACAAGCTTTATTTTAGTATGAATTTTATCAATATTGATAAGAGAGAAGTATGTGCAATAGTTTTATGAAAAATGTAAAGTTACACGCAAATGACGGAAGATACTATTTTTCAGCATACTTTATATATAGAAGAAACAGATCAATAGAAGACGACTACCGGATAGAAGTTAAAATGGGTGGGCTTACTAGACCGTGCTTCGAGACAGCTAGTATTTCAGGCCTGAAAATTGATAGGGGCTTGATGGCCGGGTGGGATAATAGGCCGGGAGATACGGTATGCACCATCGGCGTAGATTTGAGTCGAGGCTCGGGGGAGACGACAGCCATCATGCATATGTGTTCAAAGTTGACTAAGTTGGTAAATTGTATGGGACCCTCAACTATTTCAACCTATTCAATTACAACATACATAACCCAATGAAAAGTGTATTGTGTAATATAATTCCTCACATATTTATAATTTATTGCATTTTTGGTCTATTGTCATTTGCCTTCCATGCTGATTTTGATGATAATATACCCAATGAAATGAACTCAGCATAATTCTCGGGCGTATAATTGCATATTCATACCCCTCATACCCCCCCCCCCCCCAGGATGCACTGTCACACCAGCACCACACCAGGCCTTCTTTGAGACTTATTCCACCACTGATCGACACAACGATTGAAATTTGACAAAAATGAAATATACACAGCAGAGTAATTACATTTCTTAGAATACATTGAAGCAATACAAATCTAAGCGGATTCTGCTTTGTGAATGTTGCTTGTCATTCTATCTAAATTAAATATATTTTCACATACACCGATTCATAATACAATTAATACAATTAATTAATACTGCTACATTATATAATTAAGTGATAATGTACATCATTTTGGTTTTAATCATATTGTATGCATATCCTTTCGGGTGAAAAATCGTTCCGTCCGTCGTCTGGTTAAATCTTTTCCCTCCGCCAGTGAGTACGGCATGCATAATTAAGAGCAGCAAATGCATCTCCTATCGACTCAAATATGGGATACTGCGCTGAGATCAATCTGATGAACGCCATAGGCAATGGGTATAGAACTGACAATTTTCCAGCGTCTTCGATAATACCAAACTCTATTTGGCTATGAAACAATGCACTAATGTATCATCGATTTTTCCATACATTGAATTTCAATTCGAGCCGAAGGTCATACTGTCTATAAAAGCTCCAAAATATACAGATCCGACCAGTGACAGAATAATATGGCGACATACACTAACTCTCTGTAAATTCTCCTACACCTAGAGGGCCTCTAAGGCGCAGCACACATACATGCACGTATACACAAACACGTCCACATACACACACGCAAACACGCACACATACACAATCTCACATAATTTATTTTATTTAATTTAATTTATTGAAACATTTATATTGGGCAATCTCTGCACAATGTCTAAGATGGGCAGACAGTACAATATTTACAATGCGGCATTGTACAAACGGACACATACATGTACAAATATTAACAAGGGCAAACCACACATACATTCAGCGGAAGTGCGGATTTATCATTGTCACTGACAGGTCAGTTCGCATTCTTCGGCATTTCGGCAAGGTGAAGATGTATGGACTAAAGGATCACACGCAAATATATACAGGTATAAGCGGACAGACATGTCGAAAAACATCGCTGACAGCCACTAATCCTTCTTCATTTCAAAACAGGTGCTATTTACACCATGCACGACCAAAACATCACACCAACACACCCATACACACATACATACACACACACACACAAAAGCATCAAACCAACCCTCTCACATACCCATACACACACACACACACACACCATACAACCAATCTTCTCACACACACACACACACACACACACACACGGATGGCAAGTACCAACGCCACCTAAATACTGGCCGTTTCACGAAAGTATGACGTCATCGAGCATTGGCCATTGACTCGTACGGGCGATACGCGTTGCTATTAGAAATTGTGTGTTAGTGCGGGTGTTTGACTGGCATTCCGGCTCAACTAACTTGAAAAATCATGTAACCAACACAAAAAGCTTCAAATACAATTGCAAATGGAATAACTGAATATATTATAAAACCACACGGGCATAAAACAGTCAAAATACAAGCATGCAACCACTATACACGATACAATGTGGAACGTTTTCGCTTCAATTGTTTCTAATTAATCGTAGATGAATTTCTATCACACCAATTATTGTTCAGAAGGACATTTACAGCGGTGCACACAACTTTTCTGCCATTGAATGTAAATTACGATGTTGAGAACAGTAGAAGTAAACAAGCATAACACCGCAATCAATGAGTTTTTCTTGTGCAGGAAACCTATCATCGCGCTGGTTTCAAACAATACACACTTTATCATACTTAATATACTTCTGCAAAGTTGAAATCAATTGTAAAATTAACAATTGAATATATTAGTTTCGTAGTTTCGACGTCGTAGTTTCCTCTGCACCCCGGAACACAGCACTTCAAAGGCATTTATCCTGAGAATGCATGATAACGAACACAAACAAGAAACCCAGCAAAATCAGACAACAATGGGATACAGGCAAGTACGAAAGATTAACTAGTTCTGTATCGAGGAAGAAAGAAAGAAGGAAAAATGGATATATACATATATATATATATATATATATATATATATATATATATATATATATATAACATGAAGAACATCACAAAAAAACAGTTGCAGAAATGATATTTTCAGGGTGTAAGGAAGAATCCTGTCTCAACCACTGAATAAATATATAATAATTCTAAATCATGCAACTAGGAACAATTGTGAATTGAAGAAAAGATAAAGTCGTCGTTTCAATTTTTGGACAACCAAAACAAAAGTAGATCATTACAGATCAAATTAATAAAAATTGATAACAAAAAATAATACAAATAAGGAGATGATGAGCCGAGGAAATAAACCGAGCCAAGTACACGTGATATTGTCACAATTATCTATCAGCATTGTTGCTATCATCTATCATTACCATCAACATTGTCCACATTGTCACCATCAACCAGATCACTGAGTCACTAATCAGTAATTGTCCATAATCAGCTTGTTCGTAACTTGTTTGAGTTTACGTTTAGAAGGAGGAACATTCACGAGAGACGGAATATTTTTGGCAACTAACTGATTCCAGCACTTGGGTGCCTTGATAAATATGCAATGTTCTTCATAATTGTTATTTACTCTTAGCTCCTCAAAATGATGTTTTTCTCTTAGGTTTCTTGTATTGAGTTTCAAAATAAAATTGTGAGAAATACATAGGGCAAGTGAATTGGTTAAAAATCTATGCATTAAAACCATACAGTTTGATTTGACGAGATCACGAAATTTTTGTACCTTATATTTTTTTTTCAAATTGGGCTTGTATGTGAACCATATGGAGCCATGTCGATAATCCTCATAATTCTCTTTTGCGCAACAATTAAGGGATTGTAATGGGTAGGATACCCCAATGCCCAATTTATCATCATCATCATCATTTATTCTGCCTTTCACAATACACAATTTCAGTATACAATACAATACACAAAGGGCAGGGCATGGGAATCCGAAAGGATTGTGTAGCCCGCGATCAACATACAAACAAACCGTACAAGAACTATATAACACATAGACAAAGTGTGATATGTGGGTAAACATGACACAGAACGTAGATAATTCGAACGTTTTACGCACAAAACATGTGGGTCGTCGGTGCTCCCATTGAGATCAACTATCACGGCATATAAAGGGATCAGTAATGTTTCAGGAATTCTGCTTTTATATGCTTCTTGAATGCTGACATCGTGAGAGATTTTTTAAGGAAACATTGCAATCGATTCCAAAGTTTGACACCCTGATGAAAGAAGGAAATGTTTCTTGCTCTTGTACGTGTATAGGACAGAGTAAATTTATCCGCATGTCTGTGATTCAGTACAAACTTGCTCTGTATATTCGTAGGTAATTGGTAATGAAAAGCACTAAACATTTTTGCTAGTGTGTTGAATTTGATTTGGTCACTGAATTTCAAGATGTTGAGTTTTTTTAAGAAATGTTAAGTGTTGTCATGGTAATGTGTATTGTTTATGAGTCTTATTGCTTTTCTTTGGGCAATTGAAATTGGCTCTAAATTCGATTGGTATGTGTTGCCCCATGCTTCACAGCAATACTGCAGATGTGATTTAAAGTATGTGTTGTATAACAGCGTGTTTGTTTTTGTGTCAAATATGTGCCGTGTTTTATTGAGTATGAAGATTATTTTGCTTAATTGAGATGATACATTGTGTATGTGATGTTTCCAATTTAGTCTGCTATCAATGAAAACACCCAAAAATTTCGCTTGTTCCCTTTTTCCAATAATATTGTTTCCCAATTTTATAATCCCCTCGTGCGGATCATCTTGTAAACTGAACGATACATAGCAGGATTTTTTTACGTTTAATGTTAGTTTATTCGTTATGAGCCATTCATTTATCAGTGCAATTACTGAGTTTATTTTTTTGTATATTTCTACGGAATTTCTGTCTCTAAAAAACAAATTGGTGTCATCTGCAAAAACAATCATTTTACATATGTGTGATACGTTGAATATGTCATTTATATACAATAAAAAAAGTGTTGGACCCAATACCGATCCCTGAGGCAGTCCACATTTCAGCGTTTTTTGCATAGATAGTTCATCTTCTAGGGACACGTACCGACTCGTTTCTGAAAGATACGATGACAACCAGCTATGGGATATGCCACGCAAGCCATAACATTGTAGTTTTGCTTTGAGAATATCGTGATTTACAGTGTCAAATGCCTTCTTGAGATCGAGCATTACACCAATTATCTTCTCTTTTTTCTCAAAACCATCGGTGATTTCATTTATCACGTCTAGGATAGCGTGAGACGTACCCACATTTGAGCGAAACCCGTATTGGTTTTCGTTGATAACATGGTTTTTAGCAATAAATTTTTGTAACCTCTCATTGAATAGTTTTTCAAATATTTTGGAGAATGTATCAAGTATCGATATCGGACGGTAGTTACTTTTATCAGTCCTGTCCCCTGACTTGTGAACAGGAATTATCTTGGCGGTTTTCATCAGCGTTGGGAACACACCTTGTGCAATGGACAAGTTGAAGAGATATGCCAGCGGTCGGGATAAATGTATTGAAGATTGTTTGACTAGGTTCATGCTTATGTTGTTGCAATCGGTAGATAGTTGTCCCTTACTGTGATGGATAATATTCAGGATTTCCCATTCGGTTGTAGGACCAATGAACATAGTGTCACTTATTGGTTTCACATGTTTCAAGGGGTTCTTAGTCAGCAATGGTAATTTGTCCGACAAATCTGTTCCGACGTTGACAAAGTAGTCGTTGAGAGAATCAGGTATCAGGTATGGACCTTTATTATTTCCAATCTGATTAATTTTGATATTATTTTGCGGTACCATGTTGATTTCTCTATTAATTTTCGCCCATTTCATCTTGGCCGAGACCGATCTTTCCGCATATAACTTGCGATAGTACAGCTGCTTACTTTCATTGACGATCTTAGTCAACGCATTCTTGTACACAATGTAAGACTCTTTATCAACTGCATTTTTTGTCATGAGAAAGTTTGCGTACATGTGGCGTTTGGTACAGCTCGATATTTTTATGACCTTAGTTATCCACGGTTTATGCTGAGCAGTTTTGTTCTTAGCTTCATACATCGGCATATGTTTATTTACTAACTGAAGGTAAAGACTGAGGAAACATTCATATGACACATTTATATCATCACCTTGTATAACGTCCCAGTTTGTTTGCTCCAGTTCATGATTGAGTCGTCGCAGCCTTTTTGTAGAATATCGTCTTTTCAAAAAAGTACTTTCTTTTGGTGTAGAATCAGATTCATTCAACAGTGTAAATATCGGGAAGTGGTCAGAAATGTCTTCGCAGATTACGCCACTTGATAGTGAACTGGTCACACAATTTGTGAAGATATTATCAATCACAGTGTTTGATTTGGTCGATGCTCTAGTCACTGACCTGATCAGTGGAAGAAACCCATTATTTGTCATTTCGCTAAAGAAAATTCGAGTTGGTAAGTGGTCGTCAGATTTCAGCAAGTTTATATTGAAATCGCCCATAATCATCCAATTATGGCTGCTCGAATTATCGACTAATTTGTTCATTTCATGAGTGAACTTATTGATAGGTGTGCCAGGAGGACGGTAGACACAAGAAATTCTAATTACTTTGCTCTTAACAGAGATATCCACCGTAATCACCTCCATCAAATCAGGTATTCCTATACTGAGACAAGGTATGTGTTTGGCTTGATGCATGTTTTTGACAAATACGACCACGCCACCTCCTCTTTTGTTCTGACGTGTCTGGTGAAACACTTGATATCCCGCCATACGACAAAAATCATTCGAAGTGTCGTTCACCCATGTTTCTGATATGGCAACTACATCGATATTTACTTCCAGATCACTCAAGAAGGATGTCAGATGTTCAATGTGCTTATTCAAACTACGTGCATTCAAGTGAAGTGCCATAAATCCCTTCGTGTTTTGGAACTTGCAGTTAAAGGTGTCAATGTCATATACGTCAAAAGTATTATTTTCCTCATCCAGGTTGTTTGTCTCATCGATGTCAGCATCAGCTGTGTTCACATCAACCATTGTCAAGATGTTTCACTAGATCCCTCAATGATACACAAGAGCACCCACAACCCACCTAACAATTTACACAGGTATGCATCCACCCCCACACATGTACACACACACTTGACTCAGTCACACATGCCCACATACACACTTCAACTTGAGTGCAAATATATGGTTCACACACACGCACACACGCACACACACAAACAGTACCTTTCATACACTTGAACACATAAGGACATGAACATATTTCACACGCACACACACGCACGCATACACAAATTGCTCCTCTTTTACATTCATGCAGACCCACTCTCACACACGCACACACACATTCGCACATTGTCACAAGCATACGCATACCCAAACAGACAGAAATGATCGGCTATAAGGCGATATTTTTCTAATTAACGAGTGAATAAGACTAATAGATTGACACAATCGTGTGTTCCATGCAATATACTGCGATGGATACATCAGCTTGGCTCAACTTTTACGATTGTTTTTCCTTGCGACATACCTTGTACGCACGGCTTGGTTTGGTTGAACAGTCGTTTGATGACTTTGTGGCAAACCTGGACCCGTTGTTTCTGTCGCTGTACTAACTGGCCCGATATGTGATTGGGCCTCGGTCATTGACTTGACCTTCACCGCACGGGCGTGCTCAGTAATCCGCATGAATATGCCAGAATGGTCGCTCCATACCGCGTGAATTTTTCCGTTTTTTCGCATTTGCCGCAGTTCATATGCCAATTTGATGTTGTTCGCAGTCAGGTGATCGTTTATATAGACATGTTTTTTCGCCGATGAGTTCTTCAACATTGACCTGGCTTTGTGGAATTGCTGGCGTTTTCTCATTCTCTCAAATTTGACCAGGAGAGGTCGAGATTTACCTTCAGTTCGGTTGCCAATCCGGTGAACTCCTTCAATGTCATCTTCTGCGAGGTTGACTCCAATGCTCAAAGCAAGTTCATGAACTATTTGCATTGGATTTTCACCTTCAACTTCGGTGATGCCCATGACACAGAGATTTTTGCGTCTGCTGCTCTGCTCCAGCATGCAGATTCTATCCTGCGCCTCTGTTAGCTCCACTTTAAGAGCAGAAATTTCATCGTCCTTGGTATGCAGCACCGCTGACACAGCAGCCTCAACTGCCGGAGCCACAATAATTTCTCTCATTATACTCAAGACATCTTCACTTTTCAGGCAGTCTATAAGTGCCTCCCTCAGGTCCGAAGTACTTGCCGCCTTTGCCATCACTTCACTTCACAAACACAGAGCTACCGAAACACGTCCGCACTCAATGACACTAGGCTGGACACATTTAAATTACAAAACGATAAGAAAGGTTGAATTAAGGCATTGTATAATAAAAGCGCGTGTTCAGAGGTTAAAAATTTACGAGCCTTCGAAATAATTCCAATGTGCCTGTTAATTATTGAAGTTGTATACTTGATATGAGCACGGAATTTGAGGTCATTATCTAACATCACCCCCAGATATTTCACCACTGGCGAGTGATCAATTCGATCATTGTCAATTAATAAGTTTAAATCACTCAGCTCATTTTTGGTGAAATTATATATTTGATATTTCGTCTTAGAAGTGTTTAACCGTAGTATATTTGCTTTGAACAAATATGATATGTTACTTAAAAGATTGTTGGCTTTACTCGTCAATTCATCCTGTGTAGAGGCTGAGATAAAAACAGCAGTGTCGTCAGCAAACATAAAAAATTGCGATGAAGTGCTACATTTAGAAAGGTCATTAACATAGATTAAAAACAGTAATGGTCCCAAAATTGAACCATAAGGTACTCCCATTTTGACTTCTTTTGTACTTGAACAACAACCTTTAAAATCAAGAAATTGCAGGCGATTTGACAGGAATGCCTTGAGAAGCTTTATTGTTGAATCGGCCAAGTTGTAGAAGCGGAGTTTGTCCAGCAGGATAGCGTGATCTACACAATCAAAAGCTTTTTTTATGTCAAGGAAAATTGTAAGCGCGATTGAGTTAGAACAACGTGCTTTGTTAATTAGTTGAGTTAAAAGACCGATTGGCATGTATGTAGATCGTTGTTTTCTAAAACCAAATTGAAAGTCAAATAGGAGATCATTGGTAGTAAAAAAATCCATGAGCTGATTATATAAAATTCTCTCTAGTACTTTAGACATAAGCGTTAAAATTGATATAGGTCTGTAATTAATAAAGTTTTGCTTGTTACCTTGTTTGAAAATTGGAATAACACGCGCAATTTTGAAAGAACTCGGAAAGCATGATTGTGTGATACATAAGTTAATCATGTGTGTAATTTCGGTAAGGAATGACGAGGCAATAAGTTTTAGAATTTCACCTGTGAGACCGTCATGTGCACTTTTTCCACTCTTCAGTTGAGTTATTATGGAGTGTACGACAAGATTTGGAATAGTTTGAAACACGAATTTGTTGCTTTCACACGACTTTAAATGATCGAGAAACATCCTATGGTGTACGTTGGTAAGCGGCATATTTCTTGCTATATTAAGATTAACGTTAGTAAAATACATGTTGAATTCTTCAGCAATGTCTGTTGGGGTTTCATGTAAAACATCATTGTGTATAAAACAGGACGGTAAAATCTCCTTTCGTTTTTTCACGTTAGTTATGGTTAGTAATGTGTTCCACATCATTCGTTTATTGCATTGATGACGTTTTAGTTGCTCAAGGTAGTATTTCTGTTTTGCCAATTGTATTTCGCTTTTTAATCTATTGCGAATTTTTTTTAAATATTTGAAAATCTTCTTTTTTACCTTTCTTGACGTATTTGAGATGTAATTTGTTTTTTAGATTGATGTCTGCTAAGAGTTTTTTGTCAATCCACGGCAGTTGAGGCTGTTTCCACAGGTTCTTTTTAGTATTTGATAATTTGTCGATTTGAGTTACACATGTTTGTAGTAGGAAGTTGGCACATTCTTCGGCTTCTGATATCTCATAGAACTTGTCCATCTCAACTCTGACTTGTTGTATAAATTTGTCCGCATGTTTAAAATTGAATGATCTTCTATTTTGATGCGATGTTGTGGGTGAAACAGTATTGTACGTCACGGTACAAAAAGTTGGCAGGTGATCACTGATATCATGTGTTATTATGCCACTGGAAGAGACTAGAGACGCGTTGTTGATGAATATGTTGTCGATCAGAGTGGAGCATGTCTGTGTCATACGAGTCGGCTTATTGATTGTTGGGTAGAATCCTTTAGAAGCCATGAGATCAATAAAATCTGTTTGCGAATTATCCAAGATATCAATGTTAAAATCACCGCCAATAACTACTAGTTTATCATTAAACAATGTGTCAAAATGTGATGTGTCTAAAAAATTCATAAAAAGGGAAGACTGATAAGAGGGAGACCTGTAGACGGAGATATAAACTATATTTCTTTTATTTGGGTTAAACAGCTCAATAGTAACTGCTTGCAATGCAATCTCTGTGTCACTTGAATACTTGTCACTGACCATGTAATTATATTTTTTGCTCACATAAATAGCA
Source organism: Sacculina carcini (assembly GCA_916048095.2). Lineage (NCBI taxonomy): Eukaryota > Metazoa > Arthropoda > Thecostraca > Sacculinidae > Sacculina > Sacculina carcini. The sequence continues at coordinate 4,327,162 of OU696585.1, forward strand.
GATCCTTTATCCCTCGTTCTTTCTTTTTCCGGCGAAGCGGTCACTAAATCATAGTCATCAATCTGGAAAAATTTAGATGAACAGTCATCAATCCAAGTCTCTGATAATAAGATAATATCGAACATGATACTATGATACTACATGAACATGATACATGATAATATCGAACTGGAGAGTAAGTATTTCAGTTTTTCAATGTTTTGCTTCAGCGATCTTATATTGACTTGCAATTTGGCCAACTCCAATGAGTTTTTCACAATGGTTGAAGGAATCTTGTATGTGCATTGTTCATATATCTTTTTGTCACCAAGATCCAAATGTTATGTGAAAAAATTACTTTCGGGCTCCAGTTCTATCCCCAGCTCATCATCCAAATAATTCATACTAATGATCACAAAAAAGCGAACAATAAGCCCAGGAATAAATAAAAAAAATAGATGGATGAATTACAATGAAAAAAAGAAAATATCAGTCTATAGAAAAAAAAACACAGAATGAAAATTGCACGTATAGTTAGAACAAAAACAAGAGTTGCGATGTGGGTGCACAAACATTCCACCGGTCAGCGGCGAATAGGTGAGTGAAGCGAAAAAAGAACACATTTTCAAGTATATACAGACAATTGGCATACAATACGTAAACAACAATACAACTAGGTTAAGATTACAGGACGTAAACAAACGCACGACAATACGACGTCAAGGCAAGTGTGTACACTCACTGTGTGGCAGGTGTGACCTGTGTGAGGTGAGGTATATTGGTTGTAGCTAGTTGAACTGCCGCCTGTTGGACTGACTGAATCTGGTGTTGAGTCGGTTCACTTTGTTTGTCGTGGTTGTAACATTGCGGCTGACATTTTTCCACTCAGCCGTGCATTCAGCCTGACACAACTGAATAGAATCTGTTTCTTCGGTCATTGCTCCGGCTGGTCCAGTGTGGCGAAGGACATCATCCATTGATAATACCGTAACAGCACGGGCGTATTCAGTTACTCGAATTTTCACCAATCCCATGTCAGTCCATACCGCGTGAATTTTTCCAGCTCTACTCATTTGTCTCAAGTCATACATCAGCTTGCTGTTTTTTCTCGTCAAATGATCGTTAACAAATATGGGCCCAGAGCGATTTCCAGCGGCGTCCGCAGCCGCCTTCAACACTGTCCGGGCCCTGTAAAACTCATTTCGCTTTCTGAGTTTTTCAAAGCAGATCAGGAGTGGTCTGGATTTGCCTGTGACAAGTTTGCCAATTCGGTGTACCGATTCCACGTCATCAGCGCATATGTCCACCTTCATTCTCTTGGCAACATCTTGCAGGAGCTTGTTGGCATCTTCAGATTTCTCTTCCACCAGGCCTGAGATGCAAAGATTTTTTCGTCTGGAGTGCTGTTCAATACTGTCGATTCTGTCCAGTGCAGAGTTCAGATCTTCTTTCAGGATCGCAATCTCATGCTCTTTTGCCTGCACTGCCTCTGCGACTGCAGCTTTCACAGCAGGCTCGACAATCTTCTGCCTAATCATATTGAGTAGCTCATCATTCGATAAACACTCTTTCATGTCCTCCATCATTTCTGCTGCATAGGCTATTGCCGCACCGGCTCACTGTCTACTGGAGTTTAGCGAAACTTACTGACACACTACGAGCACCACGTAACACGTCCTTACACGCCGAGCACAAAACACAGACTCATATGAAATAATTATGCAGCTCATAAATGTTATTGTCTTGTTGAATATAAATTAATGCATTAAAATTGTTTTTCGCCTGTATTGGGATGCTTTTTTGGTGTTTTGTTGTAGAAAAACCCCATCACCAAAACCCAAGAGGAGAAATAGAGCTTTGAGCTTTCCGAAGCAGCACAAGGATATTTTAGGTTACCTTTTCATGAAAATAAGGATACTTTTTTCTATTTTTCGGTTACTTTTTGATAGCCCCAGTTATTACTGAAATTATTAATAGGGATTTGAACGCTAAAATTCAATGAACTGCAGGACGCACACAGAAACAGATACACGTGTACTAAAAGAGAGACGCGCGTGGTGTATCACTGTTTCACAAGACCGCACCATTCACCCACAGAACACTGGATATCCGCCACGTGATATCTACAATCCTCGTCAGCACCATGCGAACACAACACTGTGCAATCAGCACCTTGCGAACACTGGGCAGAATTCCTAGCTAGCAAATACAATATAAGACGCTTAAGCCCACACATACTAAAACGAATCTCACTACAGTGATATAACCGTACCGCGAGTAGATTTTGAAGTCCTATAATATAATCATTTCAAAAACTGTATACAAATATAATCTAGCCGGACGAAAAATCCATACTCAAACACTAAGCTGTGCAAACATCATTTGCTGTTCATATGAAAATATATGGCCTTATTGGTATAACGTATTTAACCAAGAAAAAACTACATAAATACGAATAGATGTACATACGAGTATTTTACTGAATCTATCCACTAAACCGAAAACTCTGACCGCAGCAAAATGTCCAGGATGGTGATGTCCAGAATCATCCGTGTGAGGAACACAAAGTGGCTGCACAAATCACACTTCACACGAAATATGACGAATTCACACTTCACTCTAAGCCACACTGAAGTGAAAATCATTAAACACGTCAATTATCGCCAAGAATAGCACGCGAGAAATCACTAAACACATGAGAACACTGACCACGTGGGCTCGCTAACGTGCAACTGCAATGACTGACAGTTGAAACAATGGCCAATACACTGTCACGTGGCGATGACGTCATACTTTCGTGAAAGGGCCTGTAGTCTAGGTGGCATTGCAAGTATGTGCCAGTGAAATTCTCCCTCAATCATCGTCTTTTGTCCCTATTGTCTATTACACTGGCCTGCGTTTCAAATCTTTTTTCTCAAAGGTCAGATGTCTTTCAGCTGATTTATGGTCAGTTTCCCATGCTCAATTCGAAAATGCAGACATTTTTCTCAATCAGGTCAGTTTTTAACGCTATGCTGGATTTAGGAAAAAATGCCCCACATGGGGCCAGCCAGTTCCCCCATCTCGGCTGGTCGGGGAAGTTGCGTTCCTCCGGGTTTCACAGCTCACCCCACCCTATCCTCTAATTTACTTTGCCATCCTTCTCATGACTGTTCTATTTCTATTGGCACTAATTAGTCTTAACTTGGGTTAATGTGACCCAAATCCCAATAACAACAATGAAAACGCATTCACGGTTGAAATTATATTATTGAGTGTGTACAGAATTATGGCGTGATGTGGACTGGCTGGGACGCTGCTGCACTAGTTGTGTTTAGATTTTGTGTTGTGTAGTTGTGTTTAGTTGTAGTTGTGTTTGTGCAGTTGTGTTGTGCGATTGTGAAATTGGTTCTCTCAGTGTGTGTACTACTTCAAACGCGAATAATGGACATAAGCGCCATCAAAATACTTCTTGAAGCCCAAGAATGTTCATATCAAGTGGCCTTGAACAACATTGTGGACCAAATGGAGTCGCAAACTGCTCATTTGGAAACAAAGACTGCTGACTTGGTGAAAAGCCTGGAGTTCACACAAGGCGAACTGGACGACTTCAAAAATGAAAATAAGGCTTTGAAAGTGCGTATTGATGACATGGAAAAGGCCCAGCCTGTATTAGATGACTACAATCGGCGGCTGAATCTGAGAATTGTTGGCGTAAGCGATAATGGTGCAACGGAAACATGGGAACAAACGACGGAAAAAACAATGGAGCTTGTCACTGAAAAATTACAACTTCAGGATGTTAAGTTGGAAGCTCACAGATCAGGACGACCTTCTGTAAATCCCAGACCGATTCTGGCGAGATTAAATAACATCTCGGCGAGAAATGCGGTGCTGTGAAATGCAAAACAGTTCAAAGGTTCAGGCATTTTGTCAATGAAGACTTGTGTCCTGCTTCACGAGCCAGAGTGAATCAGCAGTTTCCTGCGTTCAAGACAGCGAGAAGTGAGGGCAAAATAGCTTTTTTCAGAGGTGTCAATCTCATCATAAGAGAAAGGCTACAGCAAAATGCGGGAACCCCAACAACCGGAGTGAAGGGGAAACCGGCAGCTGTAGAAGGCGCAGGTAATTCCACGGGAAGAAATACCAGCTTGACACAAGATCGCAGAAGCAATGAAAACAGCGGACGACCGGCAACTTAGGCGAGACAGACGAGAGCAAAAAAGTGAATATATCGCAATCTGATTATCTTGACCAAGCGTTATTTTCAGTATGTTGTTTGCTGAGGAATTACCCTTTTTTTCAATCAGTGACGAGTGTTTGGCTGATTGCTTTGCTGAAAATGTTCACTACCATAACTTTTCAGATACTCATAATTAGGGCTGTCAAAAGTTAATAAAGTTACTTTTTCACCTAAGGGTCACTTTTTCATAATATGTCTAAAACTGCATGAAAAAGTTGTATACGATAATTATTTAAAAAGTTATTAGGTTACCAAAAGTTATTTTTTCATCGTTAGGTGACTTTTTTAGCTTTTAGGTTACTTTTTTATCGTCAGGTTACCTTTTGTTATTTTTATTGTTATTAGGTCACTTTACCACGAAGTTTGGTGACTTTTTGCAGATAAGAGGCACAAAACGGTATAAATGAGGATAAAATAGGAAAAGAGATGGAATATCAGGTCTGAAGATCAAGAAATATCAACATTTCTGCTGTTAGGATTTAGCAATTGATATTCACCTTAATATCTGTAATACTCCATATTTTTACATTCTTGGCTACGCAGGTACGTAATTCCATTTTGGGAAATGTCCACGAGCCGGAGGGTGTAGTGAGATGTTTGGAGCATGGTATAGTACGATGTGTGAGCTCTCTATACCAGATAATGCACTGTAGTACTTGACAGTACGCATTTACTTGATTAGGAATTAGCACGAGATTTTCAGATAGCGTCATTTTCCCACGTTTGACATTAATAAGACTGTGAGCACAGGGTGCAGGGTGCATATGGGAGGACGGAGGGCATTCACACATGCCGTGTTTACGCTCACACTAATATACAAACTGTAGTACGTGCTATTTGATAAACAGTTATATTGAAACAATATAAAGAACATTATTGCGACCATTCCTGAAAATATTTACATTTGCAATTAGTGTATTTCACTTTCATATTAGCTTTCCACTTTAAATTTCATTTTGATGGTTATTTGTAAGAATTTGGTGGTTTGTAAGAATTTGATGGTTATTTGTAAGCTTTTGGTGGTTTGTTGTAAGAATGGTACCAGATCGGAGAAAGGGTGGAAAAATAGTACCAACTCGGAAAGAGGATAAAAAAGAAGGACTGGTGTATTTTCTTCCTTCATAACTGCAAACAAAGATTGACCTTGTTTGAAGGAGGTTAATTTTACGAAGGTTAGGTTATTTTAAGTTACTTTTGTATTTGCTATTAGGTTACTTTTTTAGGTTCACAAACAAACCGTGTATTTCATGTAGCGCACTAATCAGCGAAGGCGTGATCAACATGTGATAAAGAGATACAAAAGTGATAATAACATTAACATTCCGGTTATTTTAGGTTACTTTTATAGGTTACTTTTTCTCGAAAATAAAGTTAGTATTTTCTGATTTTTAGGTTACTTTTTTGACAGCCCTAGTTATTAGGTTACTTTTTATGTTCACAAACAAACAAACAAACCGTGTATTTCATATAGCGCACTAATCAGCAAAGGCGTGATAAACATGTGATATAGCGATGCAAAAGTAATAATACCATTAAAACTTAGGTTATTTTTAGGTTGCTTTTTTAGGTTACTTTTTCTCTGAAATAAAGTTACTTTTTCTGATTTTTAGGTTACTTTTTTGACAGCCCTACTTATAATTTAGACACGTTTGAGGATATTGAAAATCAGTACAATTCTGATATTGATGCTAATGTATACTATCGAAACCACCGCAAGATAAGTATACCTATATCTAGTTACACGTCGATCAAAGACATAAAAAGGAGTTCACTGAATGATAATCTGTTTTCGATCTTGAATTTCAACATACGATCAATTCCAAGGAATTTTAAGCATTTTTCTGAAACGATATTACGGGAATTACAGGATCAAATTGATGTATTTGGATTAACTGAGGTAAGACTGGCTTCACATGTAACACATTTATACGAATTACCAGGATATAATACATTTACTAACTTCAGAAATGTACATGGAGGTGGAGTGGCTGTGTATGTGAAGAACAAACACCTGGCTGAGACTAAAGAGGAATTTTCGGTGATGAATGCTGATTTTGAATGTCTGGCCGTTGAAACTACGATTGTTAATAAAAAATACTTAATTATGTGCGCATACCGACCTCCTCGAGGGAAAATATCAAATTTCATAGAATATATGGATGAAATTCTATTTGAAAGCAGCAAAATTAAGTATGATGGCATGTTTGTTATTTGAGACTTCAATTTGAACTTGTTGGACAAACACAATAAGCAAGTAGTGAGGTACAATAACTTAATGTTGTCGTCCTCATTAGCACTTCTAATTACTAAGCCGACCAGAATAACAAGCGACACCTCAACACTAATTGACCACACGTGGTCAACATTATTTGAGAACAATTTGGAAAATTTCATCATGGAACCCGACATAACCGATCATTTCCCAACAATAAGTCAATTTGCTATACCAACTGCTCGTGCCGATCCAATATATATTTCAAAAAGAGTAATATCAGCTGACTCCTTGGCTTCATTCTCTGAAGACCTTGCTGAGGCCAACTGGGAACCAGTATATTATTATTATTATTAACGTTTATTTGTATAGCGCACATTAAAACACACGCGCGAAAAGAGAAATCTTGGTGCAAAAATATAAACAAATAAGTAAGACACGCCGCTTAGGGAAAACAAACATGCGGACAATACACACACCCACAAGCACACACACTCACACAAACACACACACACATACACACGCACACATAGTACGCATAGCACACATATATAGTACCAGGTGCAGCAATCAAGCATATTCTAGCTTCATGGAAATATTTAAACAGATCTATGATAAACATTTCCCAAATATCAAGACACGCATTAATAACAAGAGAAAGACATATCCGTATAGTACTCCAGCACTACACAACAAAATACGAGAAAAACACAGACTGGAAAGACTATATAGAAAATGGCCCATTACATATATATCAGTATATAAGGCATGCCGAAATGACTTGGTGCAGGCATTAAGGCAAGCCAAACGTGACTCCTACCGAGGAAAGTTGAAGGAAGACCAAGGAAGTCCCAAAAAACAATGGAAGACAATAAACGCGCTAATGGGTCGCACAAAACAATCCGAGTCAGCTCATCTGCAGCACAAGCAGGAAGCAGCCGCGGAATTCAATGATTACTTTTTGTCAACCCAAGCTAATGTGCATGAGACGTCGATGAGTTTCAAGAAATACCTGAACGAATCGCCATCATATTCCATGTACATGTCACCCACTGATGTTGCAGAAGTGTATATGTTGTGTGCAGTTTGCAGATTGGTCTATTGATTCATGTTGTGTTGCTAATCATCTGCGTTCAACGATGCTGAGTCATGTTCCTGCTTGCGCGTGTGCATGTGTGCGATGGTGTGTGAGTGTGTGTGTGGCCTTGATGTTGCGAATGAATGATTCTGCGAAATGTGTGCCGGTCGTTCGCTGTCTTGCAACTTGGTCCGGTATTGTCAGCCGTTGGCTCATGAATGCGCATGTATGCATGTATGTCTGTGTGTGTGTATGTGTGTATGTTTATGTGTGTATGTGTGTGTGTGTGTGTGTGTGTGTGTGTGTGTGTGTGTGTGTGTGTGTGATACTCGCGTTGCAGCGTTGCACGAGCGAATGCAGGGTTGTCGTGTTTCGGTGGTGTGTGTGTTCGTGTGTCATCGTGCTGTGGAGAATTTGGTATTGTGGTGACGTGTGCTTGAACGTTCAGAATACAGACCGTGTTTGATTTCATATTTTTCTGTTCCGATACAAGCTATTTCGGCATTTTTTTCGGAGCAAATGGACACTATGACCACCGTTAAGTGCGAAGGTGCGCACTTTGATGCGAGACTGGTGGAGGAATTTGATGGTAGTCGTGATGTGGTAGAGTGGTTCACAAGGACCGAGAGACTTTGTGTGTTGAGGGGTGCACCAATACTGTCCATTCTGCCGCTGCGACATACCGTTGGAGCTTTTTCTGTGTGGTCACAGCTCCCGGAAGAGAAACAAACGTCTTTAAGTGCTGTGAGAGAGGCACTGTACGCCGCTGTTGCCTTAGATGAGCATGCAGCATATGAAGTGTTCACAAAGCGCAAGCTTGGCAAGGGCGAATCGGTGGACGTGTTTTTGGCGGAACTTCGCAGACTTGCTGCGCTTTTTGGTGGCGTTTCTGATCGCACTTTGTCATGTGCGTTTGTCGCTGGATTACCAGAATCGGCGAGACACGTGATTCGCGCTGGTGCTAGGGTTGAGTGTTTGACGATCAGCGATCTCCTAGCGCGAGCGCGAGCAGTTCTCATTGATCAGCGCATCAAGGAGAATTCGCCACCTGTACCAGTTTACGCCGCAGCTTCCGCAATGGAAGCTCAAGTCAGCGTTCCTGTAGCCGCTGCGTCGCCCCGTGCTGCTCAACCGAGATATCAGAGACGCATATTCCACTGTTGGAATTGTGGTCGCCGTGGGCATCTTGCCAGATCATGTCCGAACCAGGGAAGCGGAATGGGGAGCGGTATGTAGGCACCAACATTCGCTCCCAGGCTTTGATGAACAATGGTGCTTTACCGATCATTGAGCTTGCTGTTGATGGGGTAACATGTCGATGTCTGGTAGACACCGGGTGTACCGACACTCTTGTGTGGCAACGTCGATGTCGGCAATGGAGTGGCGAGCATGTAACTGTCCTGGCGCTAGGAGGAGGTAAAATTATTTGTAGAGGTAGTCGGTTGGCTCAAGTAGAAACTAGTAACGGCAAATCAGTTCGACTGAAGGTTTTGGTGGTTGATCGGCCGCTGTTGGGTGTGGACGTTATTTTGGGAATGTCCGGCATTGCTGCACTGGGAGGAGTGAATGTGACACCAGAGCGTGGCGTGACTTTTGGGTCACCATCAGTGTGCAATGTCACGTGTGGACCGAACGCGGGTGAAAAGGACGTTGTTAGTGCACCCTGTTCCCTTGAAGATGGTGTCAAGCGGCACGTGAAGCGTGCTAAGCCCATACCTGCTATAGAAACAGCTGACTTCACTGTTGGTTTTGATCATGAGATTGGTACATGGACTGCTAAGTGGAAATGGGCAAATGGTGTTGCACCAGAAGTTTTGAGAAATGCTACAGCCATGTATAAAATGAGAGCTCCTGTTCGTGAGAAGTTTGACAAGGAGCTGGATAATTGGGTGAATCGTGGCTAGTTTGTTTTGCATGACAGGAAATTGCACGGAAGACAGCGTGGCCTGGTGCCGCTGATGGCTGTGGAACAGCGCGATGGGACGCGTGTGCGGCCTGTTCTCGATTATCGAGAACTAAACAGTTACCTGTCTCCGCACACAGCAGGTGCCGAGGTCTGCGCAGATCAGCTGCGAAAATGGAGGCGCCACGGTGAGAATACTGCTGTGGTAGACTTGAAGAGTGCCTACCTTCAAGTACATGTGGACCCACCTCTATGGTCTTATCAAACAGTTAAAATTGACGGCCGATGTTATTGCCTCACGAGGTTGGGGTTCGGCTTGAGCATTGCTCCATTTGTAATGAAGCTCATTGTGCATGCTGTGCTCGAGCAGGACTCAAAAATCAAGGAAGCGGTGATGCCGTACGTTGACGACTTGTTGGTCGATGAAGATATTGTGAGTGCGGAAGTGGTCATCGCACATTTTCGTCAGTACGGCCTGGAAAGCAAGTCACCTCAGCGAGTGTCGACCGGTGCCAGACTTCTCGGGTTCCATGTTCGGAGCAACCATTCTGTGGTTCGTTGGAGGCGCGATGCACCCATTGCACCTCCACCTCAGAAAATCACTCGACGCTCTGTTTTTTCATGGTGTGGTCGACTTGTGTCGCACGTGCCTATCTGTGGATGGCTGCGCCCAGCTGCAGCTTGGCTGAAAAGAAGGGCGAACTCTCTATCAATAGGATGGGATGACACCATACATGATGATGCTCTGTCCGCACAACTGAGATGTGTTCATGAACGTGTGACCGTCCATGATCCCGCTCGTGGAATATGGACGGTCAGGGGGAACGAAGCAGTCGTGTGGACAGATGCTAGTTCACTGGCCACGGGAGTCGTGCTCGAATCGACGAATGGCGCTGTTATAGAGGATGCCTGCTGGTTGCGGCACGATGAAGCACTTCACATAAACATGGCCGAGCTCGATGCGGTGGTCCGTGGTTTGAATTTGGCCATTGCTTGGGATTTCACTGCAATTAACATTCGAACTGACTCTGCCACTGTGCACAGCTGGATTAGCGACGCGGTGAGTGGTAAGAGTCGTTTGAGGACCAAAGCTCACGGAGAGATGCTGATACGCCGCCGCATAGACTTAGTTTGCCAGCTCAGAGACGAACTATCGTTGAATTTGTCCGTCACGTTGGCTCGGTCTGGGAACAACAGGGCAGATGCTCTAACTAGATTACCACAGGAGTGGATGCGCAGTGCGCATCTCAATGCAGTTGGAGCTGCCGGTGTCCTACCCGTTCCAACAGATGAGGTGATTCAGCATGTTCACGCAGAGGCTGGACATCCGGGAGTGCGGCGCACTATGTATTTTGTCAAGCGCTCCGGTGCATTTGTAACAAGACGCCAAGTTTAGAGGGTGGTTTCTGACTGCCAAATTTGTCGGTCAATAGACCCCGCCCCAGTCAAATGGAGAAAGGGTGACCTGAGCGTGCCGGCAGTGTGGCAACGCGTGGCCGTGGATGTGACGCATCACAGAGAGCAAATGTGGGTAACAGCGACCGACTGTGGACCTTCAAGATTTTCACTGTGGCGGAGGGTACCCAATGAAACGGCTTACCACTTGATACGTGAACTTGATTCAATTTTCCACGAGCGCGGTGCACCTAGCGAGATCTTATGTGATAACGGCACTGCCTTCCGTAGCCGAGAATTTGCCGCCTTTGCGGCTAAGTGGAACTTGACGCTCAGATTCCGCTGTGCTTATGTGCCGTCCGGAAATGGCATTGTTGAGCGATGCCACCGAAGTGTTAAAACAATAGCGGCCAGAAAACGGTGTGACGTGCAGGAGACCGTGTACCTGTACAATGTTTCTCCAAAGGATTATGTGAATTCTAGTACGGCTCCGGCCAACATGCTTTACAGATATTCAGTGCGAGTGAAAAATGTTGATCACACTACAGCCTCAAGAGTGCAGGATGTGCACTGCCGTTTTCGCCTTGGGGACACTGTGTGGGTGAAACCTGTGGGAGCTCGGTGTACCACCCAATATGTCACTGGTAGAATAACGGCGATAATTTCTGAGCAGGCGGTGGAGGTGGACGGAGTCACAAGGCATGTGCGTGACCTCCGGCTGAAGAAACGTACTAGTGGCGACATCACCTCGGTCAGGACGATCGCGGAAGAACGACCAAAAACCAACTCTGGACCGGAGGATGAACTACTTGTTCATCTGCTTGCTGCGATGCCACAGGAAGGTTCTGACCATGCTCATCGTCCAAAGATTCAAGAGCCCGGAGTGGGCGAAGAGGATAGTGATGGAAGAGGAGACCACGAGAGTCGACTGTTGCCAACCAGAGCTCGAAGACCACCCGCCTGGGTGAGTGATTATGAGCGGTGATTTGATTCTTGAAAATCAGGGAGGAGTGTTGTGTGCAGTTTGCAGATTGGTCTATTGATTCATGTTGTGTTGCTAATCATCTGCGTTCAAAGATGCTGAGTCATGTTCCTGCTTGCGCGTGTGCATGTGTGCGATGGTGTGTGAGTGTGTGTGTGGCCTTGATGTTGCGAATGAATGATTCTGCGAAATGTGTGCCGGTCGTTCGCTGTCTTGCAACTTGATCCGGTATTGTCAGCCGTTGGCTCATGAATGCGCATGTATGCATGTATGTCTGTGTGTGTGTATGTGTGTGTGTGTATGTGTGTATGTGTGTGTGTGTGTATGTGTGTGTGTGTGTGTGTGTGTCTGTGTGTGTGTGTGTGTGTGATACTCGCGTTGCAGCGTTGCACGAGCGAATGCAGGGTTGTCGTGTTTCGGTGGTGTGTGTGTTCGTGTGTCATCGTGCTGTGGAGAATTTGGTATTGTGGTGACGTGTGCTTGAACGTGCAGAATACAGACCGTGTTTGATTTCATATTTTCTGTTCCGATACAGTATACTATTTTGAACACGCTAGATAAAGAATCCTGCGGCCTTGATGAAATTTCACCAAAAGTCCTAAAATTCACATCACAATTACTATCATATCCCTTGACATATATTATTAATACCTCATTGAGAACAGGTGTCTTTCCTAATCAATTAAAGATAGCAAAGTTGCTGCCAATATTCAAGTCGGGTGATAGAAGCGAGATAAAGAAACTATAGACCGATATCTATACTTTCAGCATTCGCAAAAGTTTTTGATAAAATTATAGCTAAAAGGCTAATAAAGTTTCTCGAGGGCAATTCACTGATAACTGTTGATCAACATGGTATGCAAACACACTGTTCAACAAAATCGGTCATATTGGAATTCATCAGTAAGGTTTATGCACCTCTGGAATGTAAATACTACGCACTGGGAGCTTTTTTAGATCTAAGCATAGCATTTGACACTCTGGACCATGGGATATTAATTCATAAATTCACCAGCATGGGAATAAGAGGGGTTCCAAATGAATTGATAAAGAGTTACTTAGCAGGTCGGAAACAAGCTGTGTTTTTTAATGGCAAGTATAGTTCGCTTAAAGAAATCACAAATGGAGTGCCCCAGGGGTCGGTCCTCGGTCCCCTTCTGTTTTTTGTTTATCTCAATGACATTGTAAATGCAAGTAATAATGTTGAATATGTTATATACGCTGATGATACGTCACTCCTTATTATATACACTAACCTGGATTCACTGTATGTCACATGTGTAAACGAACTGAACAAGATTATACATTGGACACATGTGAATAAACTTCGATTAAACATCAGCAAAACCAAATGCGTACTATTTAGGAACAGTTCAATACAAATATCTATGCCACCAATACAACTGGATGAAGGGACAATTGCAATAGCAGATCATGTGAAGTTTCTAGGAGTCAATGTGGACGAAAATTTAAACTGGATTAGTCACATCACGTCAACATGCGCCAAAATCTCGCAATTAACAGGCATACTTTACCGGATAAGACATAACCTGACTACTTAAGCTATGCTTAGCATATATTACACAATGTGCTATCCTCACCTGCATTACTGTGTAGCATTATGGGGATCCACATGGCCTTCATTTCATAAACAATTAAGTATTGCACAAAACAAAATATTTCGTTGCATATTTCACGTAAAAAAAATTCGACTCCATAGATAAACATTTAGCAGATAGAAACATATTGCAATTTCATTTCATTTACAAATATTTCACCTTATTATTGATCCATAAATACAAACAATAGTACACTTTTTACCTTAACTGAAAGCAGCTACACGACAAGAAGTCATCGCTTAAACTTTGAATGTCCGTCTTTTAGAACAACTCTTTTTAAACACAGTGTAATATGGTCGGCTCCAAATTCATTCAATGAACTTCCCATCAATCTTAAGCAACTTCTGAACGCAGTTCACAAGAATGTGTATAAAAATATAATAAAAAAAACCTGCTTGAGCAACAAAACAACAAATGTGTCCGAATGTGAACACCGCTGAACATGCGTATTTTGTTGCATGTTTTGTACTTATTTATATTGTCATGTTTCCACGTGTCTATTCACATTTGTCGATGATGTCATTCATAGTATACACTTTCATTGAGTGAACTGATTAAATTGTTATATCATCATAGAGTTAATTAAACTGTATTGATACAATTGCATGTAATGTTGAAATGTTTATGTCAATCTGTTCGTCCAGGAGCTGTTTAGCTCGACGAACTATCGCCGCAATATTTAGCTGATTGTGTTGTTGTTTTCTTGTTAATGTTGTTTGTGGCAATACACTTACTTACTTACTTACTTACTTACTTACTAGTATTCTTGTAGCAGTATTCTACGCAGTATATATTCTCAAACGTTGATCAGCTGATTTGATAACACGTGTCGGTGCGCCACAGTTGTCTGGGTGTTTCACTCACAGTGTTTTCCTCGGTGACTGGCGACTGCGGGTGCGGGTTGAGAACATAGTTGGTGTTCATGATTTATATTTTTCCCTCGAATTGTGCGGAGTGCGCTTACTTAAAATAACCTTGTTCTCATCATTTCAGGTCTGGATTGTTACCGCAATGAATCGGAAGTGCAAGCATCACTCTGATAGGTTTTGCTATACTTGTGGAAAGGTGACCCTTCCTGACCGTCAAGCGAGAATTACAGATTTTGTGAAAAAGTCATATCACGCTTACTTCAGAGTCAAGCTTGGCGACCAAGATAAGCACTTCGCCCCTCATATCTGTTGAAAAGCAAGTGTGCAAATCCTACGGGATTGGAGAAACAAACGGAAGAGCACTATGCCGTTCGGAGCCCCGATGGTTTGGAGGTAAGGTAAAGATCACTCCACGGACTGTTACTTCTGTATGACAAATCTACATGGTACTAATCGAAAAAACAAATAGCATGTTCAGTATCCCGAAGTTTCCTCAGCAATTAAGCCAGTACCACACGGACCTGATGTCCCTATTCCGGAACATGACGTCATCGTGTAGTCGTCGTCCGACCCAGAGTCAGGAGATGATGCCGATGTCGACGAATCTGGTACATTCGATCCACCAGAGCAGGGCCGGCCGGTGCCACTGAGCCAAGCTGAGCTCAACGATCTGACGCGAGCCCTGAACCTGTTCAAAAACTCCGCTCAGCTTCTGGGTTCTCGCCTCCGTGAGAAGCGTCTGCTGGCACCTGATACAACGTACTTTTGGTATGGAAGCCGCGGGAAAGAGTTCCGTAAATACTTCTCGTTTAATGAGTCATTTTCCCTGGTATACTGCAACAAGGTCGCAGACCTGGTCGAAGACATGGGGTTGAAGTATGATGCTACCGAATGGAGGTTTTTCATCGATTCGTCCAGTAGAAGTCTCAAGGCTGTTCTCCTCAATAACGGCAACAAGTTCGATTCGATCCCTGTCGCATACTCAGCTGAAATGAGAGAAACTCATAACAGCATGGGGCGACTGCTGTCCGCTCTCAACTACAAGGATCATGGTTGGTTCATGTGTGGAGATCTCAAAGTAGTTGGTCTCGTCGTAGGTCTGCAAGATGGGTGCACGAAGTATCCATGCTTCATGTGCTTGTGGGACAGCCGGGTAGACGATAAGCATTATGTCCAACGAGAGTGGCCGTCATGGTCAGGACCGGCTCGCATAATGTTCTGGCACATTTACTGGTCGACCCGCAAAAGATTCTTCTGCCACCACTGCACATCAAACTCCTTCTCATGAAGAACTTTGTGAAAGCGTTGGACAAAGAAAGTGAAAGATTCGATTTTCTGCGGCAAAAATTCCCAAGAGTGAGCAGGGAAACTGAAGGCGGGGGTATTCGATGGTCCTCAGATAAGAGAGCTCATGAGGACATTGGCTTCGATGATTCGTTGAAACCCTCTGAATTTTCTGCTTGGCTGGCTCTGAAGTAGAGATGCGACCTCAAAAAATCGGTTTTTTGATATAAAAAACCGTTTTTTTGCCAAAAAACTCGACCAAAAAACCACCGTTTTTTAAAGAGTCATGCAAATAATTCAAATAATGGAAATGATATATTTGGGATGTTAAATGACTTATTTTTATCAACACATGAGTTATTGATGCTATTAGTGACCTTATCAAATTGAATTATCATTCAATATGCACAATAAAATTGCTATAATGTGTCTGAAAGTCCTAATATCATTGTTTGCACGGTACTGAGCGGCACTTATATGTACAGTACAGCTTTGCATTCAATTATTGAGTTAATCATTGTGTACAAAAGCAGGGTTTGAGAACCCTTTTTCTGCTTAAAAAATGAAACTGTATTAAAAAAACAACAGGTGGCATAAATTTTATTATTTTTACACATTACATTTTTCCTCTCAGAAATGAACTACGTTGATTATAATAACTTTCATCATTTCATTCAGCAAATCAATTATTTGCAAATATAAAAGTACAAACACTGCAAATATTTACACAAAGACTACAAATATACACACAAACTTAGTGTTCCTAATGAGACTACGAATAAAAGCGGGTCGCATTATTCAGAGTGGCAATCCTGACCAGAAAATCCGGCAATATTTTCGTGTAGGAAAAAAACGACTGGGGAAATATATTTAATGCACAAAAAGGTAGTTACCTCAAGGAAGAACTCAAGAGCAAAGAAAAAAGGTATTTGAACAAACAAACAAACAAAAACGTATATTTACTATAGCGCCTGTAAAAACACTTTGCGCGCATAACTTCAAGATGAACAAGAAAGCGTAAATACATATATACCTATACATACATACACAAACATGCACTTATACATATAAACACACACAAACATGCACATATACATATACATATACACAAACATGCACTTATACATACACATACATACATACACTTATACACATATATACACGAAGTTTGAGTACAATAAGGAGGAAAAGAGAATGGCTAGCTGAATGAAATCATAGTTTGGCGAAAGGAGTGCGAGTGTGAGAAACATGATCAAACGAGATGTCAAAAAGGTGATTTTGAAGTCGGGAAGCAAACATGCGGTAGGAAGGAGATGAAGTAATATGAGAAGGAAGATAATTATAGATGCGCAGACCGAAGAAAGTAAAAGATTTAGAGGACCGCGAAGATTCATTAGTGGCACGAGGACAGATGAGGGGAACAGGTCTGCGAGAAGAAACAGCATCAGAACGAGTTAAAAGACTGACTAGGTAGGGCGGTTGACTAGGATCATGAAGGAGTTTGAAGATTAGACAGCAAGGGCGAAAGTGAATACGAGCGACAATTGGAAGCCAACGAAATTTAAATAGAAAACTGTATGTATGCCGGCAAGGAGTAGGGGGAAGAACAAATCGGCAAGATTGGTTAAGAACGCGTTGTAATATTTTTAGAGAAGAACGAGGTAGGCTAAAGTATAGTGAGCTGCAATAGTCTAATCTAGAGAGTATAAGAGAATTAACAAGTTTAATAGATGAAGATTGATCGAGACAGGGACGAATGGGATAGAGTGAAGGTAGGATCAGACGACAAGTGCGTGCGACGGAGCGAATGTTATCTACAAAGGAGAGCGAATAATCAAAAATAATACCAAGATTTCGAACGGTAACGGCTAGGGGAACTGAGAGCAGCGGAGGACTAATGCGCGGAGGATGAAGAGGGAGAAACTCAGACTCTGAAGTGTTGATGAGAAGATGGCGAGCTGCGGCCCGATGAGTGAGCAGTTGCATTGTCGGAAAGGAGACGGACTCCTTTGGTGAGCATACCGCTGCGCTTCTACTTTAGAGCATCTCGCAACTTGTTCAGAAGTATGCAGTAGTATGCGCTCGTGATGGTCTGACCCTTTGCAAGGTATTCCGTGAGGATGACTCCATGACAGTCCCAAAAAATTGACAGCATGACCTTCCCTGTGGACTTCTGCACCTTAGCCTTCCTCGGGGGAGGGGATGTGGTGTGCTTCCACTCCTTGCTCATCTCTTTGGTCTCTGGATCATACAGATAAATCCAACTTTCGTCCATAGTTACCAGACGACCAAAGAAATCCTCTTCATCCTGCTCCAAAAGAGTCAACATCTGCCTCGACAGGTCACGCCGTGTTTGCCTTTGGAGATGAGTCCTTAAGCGCGGAACCCAGCGTGCTGACACCTTAGACATGTGCAGTTCGTCGTGAATAATTTACCACACACTGCCGTAACTAAGACCAGTCTCATGCGTGATCACGTGTGTGGTTATTCGTCGGTCTTCCAAGATAAGATCCTCCACTTTCTTCACTGTGGCCGCACTGTCCGTGAGTGATGGTCGTCCAGTTCTTGGTTCTTCTGTGAGGGACATGTGGCCAGTTTGGAAATTCGTTTTCCATCTCACAACAGTGTCATATGACGGGCAATCATCACCATAGACAGCCTTCATTTCATCATGGATTTGCCGGGCACTGTAACACTTCAAATGCAGGAACTTAATCATGCTGCGAGCCTCAGTCTTCTCCATCATGCAGGTTAATGACATCTAACGCCACCTGTAAATTTTTTTTACTAATCTAAGGGGCCTTTTTTACACCATCATGCACATGAGGACCAGTGATTACACTGATAAAATTTCATCGACATAGCTAAATAACTTCCGGTGATAATTAGAACTTTACGATACCCCCACGTATATTGTAGCGCTAATTGGTCTTGCACATGACCTTCCTTCCTTCCTAGAATCAAACTTATCCAAAACAGAGTTTTACGATGCATTGCTCACAAAAATAAATTCGGATCTATCAGCGATATTTACCAAAATTGAAAAATTCAACAATTCCACACAATTCGGAGCAAATTCTTGATCGTACTCATCAGTAAACATCTCAAATTCAAAAACCGTAAACACAACATATTCACTCGGGAAAGCTCTGTAATTAGTACTTATAATTTGACTCCACCTAGATTTCGAACAATGTTATTCAAGTACAGTATTCTGTATTTCGGGCCGCAGTTGTGTAATGGTTCGCCGATGTCTATGAAGGAATTGTTATATATTGAGAACAACGCGGAGAAAATATAACAAGCTATAAATGCTCATTATAAAAATTTACCTACTTAACTCAGGTCAAAGTTGTATGATGTAGTTTTGTTTTGCGATCAATTGTTAAGTATTCGTGAATTTATTAATAAATATGAATCCGGGAATGAGAATAGATATGTACGAATGTGTTTATGCATGAGGTATTGGTATGTTGTGTGTATATATGTGTCTTTATGTGTTTGCTTTCAAAATATTTGTCTGATTGCGAATTGTGTGTTTGTGTGGGTATGTGTATCAAATGTGTGTATGTACTTGAATACGTGTTTGGTGTTGTATGGTAATATGTGCGGAGACGAGTATGGAAGTTGTATACGCGTGCACTTTGTTTGCATATAGCTGCATGTTTGCGTATTGTCTTATGTGTATATGTGTATGAGAATATGTGTACGAATATGTATTGTAGACAGTGGTAGGTATGGTTATATGTTTGATGTGTATCATTATATATGAATAGTGTTTATATGTGATCGCGCGCTCATGTGTGTGTATGTATGCACTTGTGTATATATAACCTGGCTTGATAGCATTATTTCCACCTGTACAAGTGAAATGTAATATTGTCTATAAGCATTAGCTCAACGGGTCTTTTGCCAATTGTGATATTTATTGTTTGAACATTGTATATTTGCTTGTGGCAATACATGGTTAAATTCAAATAAACACACACATAGCCACACACACACACAGAAAGTGAAAGGTAGAGAAAGAAGAGAGATAATTCACACCTTATAATCATCACTAATATACGAGAGACAATGTTCTCTAGAGTATAATACGATTTCACCATGAAAAACTTCTTGGCTGCGTTGAAAGCGTTGAAAATCCTGCCTCACACAAGTAGGTAGAAGCAAATGGAACTAGGACACGTAAAGCTATTATGCTGACTTTGGAGTATGACGGATACATAGCGAACCAGAACTGAGTTATGGATTTATCCTTGAAGAGATCACGAGCTGAAGAAACGTTCCTTATATCCAGAAATTCATCTTGGATATTATCTGGGATTCTGGATACTTCAAGTTCAGTACAAAATGGGCTCCTTACTAGGGCCTCTTGTTCCTGTGATAGCTCAGGGAAGTGACAATTTTTAACCCCTGACATAGATGATAAAAATTGTCAAATTCCTTGTCATTGAAAATTAAAAAAACGCTCGACTTCCTTTTCTAGAGACTGAAGATGTTGGATAATCTCATCCGTGAGGAACTGATCCGGTTGGCTCTGAAACTCATCCATCACTTCACAAAGTTTTTCAAACATGGCGATGTTTCCAAGATTGGTTTTCCGACTACGGGTCTGCAGTTTGGAAACAAAAGCCCGAAGAATATTTTGAAAAAGGAGAGCATGTGTTTCCTTTCCTTGAAGCTTCATATTGAGCTTGTTCAGCTCGTGAAAAATGTCCGCCAGGTACGCAACCCTTTTATTCCAGGCTTCATCTTTGAAGTGAACCAGAAGATCTTTTCTTTATTGAGTCTCCAGGAAAAGCTTTATTTCATCTTTCATTTAATCGATTAACAACGTTTCCTTTCGACAACCAACGTACTGCTGTTTAGAAGAGAAGGACTTCGTGGTCAGCATTCATGTCTTTGCATAGTTCTTTAAGTAGGCGAGTGTTGAGTGCTTGAGTTTTCACGTAATTTACAATTTTGATTACAGAATCAAGCACTTCCTGCAGAGAGGCAGGGAGAGTCTTGCTGGCGAGAGCATATCGGTGAATCATGCAGTAGATTCCCTTTGCTTGAGGAGCTAACTTCTTCAATCTCGTTTGGAATCCTGATTTCGATCCCAGCATAGCCGGTGCCCCATCCGTACATGTACACACATACGTTTTCCCATTGAAGATCTTTATCTTGGAAAAAAGTTTAAGCTTTTTCCATAATATCATCAGCTTTTGTTGTGGTTTCAAGTGAACTACAGATTAATAATTCATCTTTAATGTCACCTGAATTAATGTATCTCACGAAGACAAGCAACTGACAACATGAACTTATATCTGTTGACTCGTCGAGCTGAAAGGAGAACAAAGGGCAACTCTTGATTTCAGTCAACACCTGTTCCTTCACATCCATCGACATTTTAGAAATGCGCCTCTGTACAGTGTTATTTGACAGGGATAATTGCTACATCTTCATTGCACTGGCTTCTCCAAGAATACAATTTACTGCTTCCATCATGATTTACGATTTACTGCTTCCATCATGCAAGGTTTAAGAAATGTTTCTCCAATTGTGTGAAGTTTTTTTTGTTTAGCAATTTCGAACGCAATGTCAAACGAGGCTTCTACTACGGCTGCAGTTTGCTGCAGAAACGACCCACTTCTGTCGAGTCTTTGGGTTTTAAGACACTGTTGATGCCGTTTGAATTAATCCAACTCCTTCTTTGCGTGTTCTGGATGTTTCGTCTCGAGATGACGCTTGAGTTTTGATGGTTTCATCGACTCTCCACTCAGGACAGCATGGCACAAAACACACTGTGGTTTCTCGATGCCGTCACTGGTAAGCAGAGAGGTGAAGTTAATGTTGAGGTAGCATTCAGAGTATCTGCGTCGTTTAGCCATGGTTTCAAATCTGTGAACAGAGTAAATAGTGTTTTTAATTTATTCAATTCGAAAATATACTAAAAACATAAATAACAACATATTTCCAATTAAAGTGTCATATCACAACAGCATGCTTGCCTCAACAACTCACCTCTACTGCTTGCCTTATCTCCTTGCCGAAATGAAATAAAAATGTTGTACATGTCACCCCAATATGCAGCAGGAGTAATGACGGGGTGAGCATTGCCTGGTAAGGAGGGGAGGGAGTGTGGCCAGTCGCGCCATTCGTCATCCACCAATCAGCAACCACATGACTCACGTGTCGACAGCAAGCGCGCACACACACATGCGCATACATACATGCGCGTGCACTCACATACTCGCTACTCACTGATACACACATACATACAGTTGCAGACACATACACATTCACACAGGCACATTAGATCACAGGCACGCATACATACACCTATAATATCATCTTTTGACATTAAACTAACGTAGCACACGTTTTGCTTTGCACCGAAGCAAAAAAGAAAAATGTAAGTGCATGAGAAATGTAACTGATGAAACAAATATAATGATATCCTAAGCTACTTTTTACAAGGCTAGGCGAACCCCAGTCAAAGCTTCGCGACCCCCCTGCCAAGGCTTCGCGACCCCCCAGGGGGTCGCAAACCACCGGTTGGGAACCCCTGTCTTACAGCAAACATACTCGAAGGAATTTGTGGAGGCGTGCAAGCTGCGTTGAGTGTTTGTGGTTGGGCGTATGTATGTTTGCGAACGTGCGTTAGTGTGTCCTGTTGTGTGCGTACGTTTCGCTCGTTTGTATGCGTGTCTGTTGTGTATGCATGTCAAGTGTATGTCTGTGTGTAGTTAGTCATGGGTCAGTGGTGTGTGTCCGGTGTGTATGTGTCTACTGAACTAGTATGTCTGTGTGTATCTTTTTGTTGAACGCGTTTAGGCGTGTGTGTGGGAATGACCGTGTGAATGGTCATGTGACCGTGTGAAAGGTCACATGACCGAGCTTATATAACACGGCACACTGCCGGTCAACAGGGATTTGCTCTGATTCGCTCGCATTCGCTGGTATTCGCTTGTATTGTGATGTCGCCTGCAATAGATATTTCTCGCCGTGTCTTGCTCGTGTTCAAAGTGGCTTCACGACGCCACAGACTGATACACAGACCTAACTTAAATTGAATAAGACGAATACAATTAAAAATAATAGCAGCACCACCACCAACAGACTTAAAGGAATTAGGACTATTGATGGAGCGAGACTGGTGATAAGCGCAGTAGTTAGAAGAAAGACAGCTATTAAAAGAAGAGATTTCAGAAAGAGAAAGCCAAGATTCATTCACAAAGAAAATGTCATAATTAACTCAGACAGAGATAAAGAGAGAAATTTTAGACCTCATAGAACGTTAATTCCAAAGAGCACATATTACATATTTACAATGAACAGAAACAGAAGGTGACATATTGAAATTAGGTTTAGGTTAAGAACACTTAGCGGTAAGACGAGAATGAGGATGACGAGTAGAATCGTTGTCGCTGGAGGTGGACGAGGCTGGAAGATCTGGCTGGTCATTGGTCGGGTCTAGTTTCCCGGACGGCAGTCATCGATGGCTTGGGTGCGATGGAAGACCCTAGTTCTCGCCGAGATTAGGCACGGGCACGCCGGGTCGAAGGATGAGTGGCTAGCGTTGCTACGACCAGCTCGCACACAGTTAGCATTGCTAATGCTAATGCAGCGCATGCTAATACAGCGCAAATGCTAACTGTGTGCGAGCTGCGCAAATGCAGTTAGCATTTGGCGCATTTGCGCGCATCCTTCAGATAACACGATTTGGTGGCGTGCTTGCCAGCACACCAGACACAAGTGTTCTCGCGGGCCTGGCACATGTCAGCCATGTGGCCGTGGCACTGGCACTTGGCACTGCGAGTGACCCAGTAGCGGTCATGCAACACACACCGACGGTCACCCAGGTTCAGATATCCTGACTTCGTCACGGCATCCCGGATGGCAGGAAAGACGGCAAGTCTTGGTGTGACCAGCAGACTTTCTCGATAACAGCACCTGGAAATTGGATAAGTGCTTCATAGGCGCTTTGACACCGTAATTTTTGCGGCACACACTGTCGAAGATCTCGCTATCAGCGATGTCAGAACTGACCTATTTATGGTCAGTTTTGGAACCATTTTACCACGGCAGGAGGCATTGAGCTGGGTGTCAATTTTCATGACCAGCAACGCATTCTGGTCTGCTTTACAGTCAAGAAGACTCACTTTGATGGCGCCAAGTTTTGTTGTTCGCATCTTGATGACACGAACAGATTTGAGGGCCTCAGACACACGCTTCTTGTCGACTGGATCACTGTCTTGGGAGTGAACGATGATTTCACGTGTCACTGCCTGACGTATGACCGCGGATTTTGAACAGGCATCAGAGGCCGAGTCGGCAGCAGTGGCTGCGTCGGCATCAGTGGCGGAGTCGGCATCAGTGGCGGAGTCGGCATCAGTTGCGGAGTTGTTGACAGCAGCGGAGGATTTGAGCAAGTCATTCGTTGCAGCTGGGCCTTGATTTTGCTGACGGTCTTAGTCAGCTGCACCAGAGACTGGCAGTCAGTCGGTGACGCTTGTATCATGTCCACCATGGTTTTTTGTCGGCGGTTGTTATGCCGACAAGGCTGTCCAGCCACTCCTGCATTTCTGCAGTGTTGCATTGACGAGCAAGAGAGCAATCCTCACAAGTGAAGGAAGCTCTGGTTTTGAAATAGGTCATGGCCAAATATTTCGGCATTCGGCTGCATCTCACATGCACGTACTTTTTGCATTGTGAACAGCACAACGCACAGGTGGTAACGGCCATTTTGCACATGACACAAGTTGAGCCGTCAGGAGGGGGAGCAGCTCGGGAGGGTTGAAGCCCGGCAGGCTTGGTCATCGCGACCATGACGAGCGCGATAAGAACGCAGGCAAACGCTCACACACACGAACACACAGACACACGGTTTTCACACGTACACACACGCACAAACACAGGCACACGCGCACACAAACAAACACGCACACACAGACACACGGCTCACACACGTACACACACACACACTCAACCCGAGTACTGAGGGGTCCTCCCCAGCACAGGGGTCCCGCCAGGCACACACGCACACACACACACACACACACGAAGAGTCGGGCCAGGCGCATAATTTAGCACCTAGCCTCGAAAAACCTCAACCACAGCAGCACAAATCACCACGAAAACGCAAATAGCCGGAGCGACAAAAAACACATCCGCAAAGACCAATCTCTCAAGCAAGATTAATACACACACACACAATAACTCGCAATCATGCAATAACTGGTACTCCACAACAAAAAAACTCATACATAAAGGTGTTCCACAGAGCTCGGTATTAGGTTCAATCCTATTCTCAGTTTACATTAATGATATAATTAATGCAAGTAGCGAACTTGAGTATGTACTTTACGCAGACGATACTACATTATTGCTATCTGACAACCACATTGATAATCTGAAATCGAGACTAGAAAATGAACTTGACAAAATCATGTCCTGTTTGAAATCAAACAAATTAAAAGTCAATACAACAAAACAAAGTGTATGCTTTTTCAGAACCGGTCAATGAATTACTACCTGTCACCAATCAGGATCGATGATGCAGTCATCGAATGTGTTAAAAACTTCAAATTCCTTGGAGTTATCCTTGATGTAAATCTTAATTAGATTCCACATATTGATCAACTTTGTCTTAAATTATCGAAATAAAAAAGGATTATGTATAGAATACGGCATAATCTCACTACTAAATCCATGATTACAATATATTATACACTTTTTCACTCTCACTTAATATATTGTATTTCAATTTGGGCGAGCACATGGCCAACATTTATTGATAAAGTAGTTGTGTCCCAGAATAAATTATTTCGCTGTATCTAATTTTTGGAAAAAATTGAATCGACTTAAATATAACTTAAGACATAAAAAATCCTTAATTTCCTTAATTGATAATTTAATGATGGTGGCAATACATTTGAAATTACAAAATTACAAATTACACACACACACACACATACACACACACATACAGACACACTCACACACGTCTCACAGACATCACTGGCACGTCGGTCTGTGGCTTGTAGTTAAACAGGTACCCCTTGTTGTATATTACACAGAACACATTATATATTTTTCACAGTGAACATTACATGACGCAACCACATAACACTTTACAACGCTCATGCACACTCCGCTCACAATCAGCGCTCACACAATACTCTCCATGACGCTCACAAGATCTGCACAACTGTGTCTCTCCTGAATCAGCACTTATGCATTTGCTTCCTGTGTAACACTACCTGTCCCGTACACACACACACACACACACACACACACACATACATACATACAGACACACACACAGACAGACCAACACTATTAGCTGATTCAGCACTGATCGGTGCAAGTTCACTCGCCTCGTGTGTATGCGTGCTCGTGTGTCTCGCCAGGCATCGCCATATCACCTCCCCACCTAGCCTGAGGTTGTCCGAAGGGCGTTATGTTGAGTAGGCGTAACGTTGTGGTGGCTTCCTCGCACGAGTGGATCGCCGTAATCCACGATGTTCAGCGTCCGGCTTACTACTATTGTCCTTTGTATCTTGAACAGCAGAATTGTGTTTTTTAGTCGCCATGTCCACCTTCGGAGAGGTGACCGTCTTATCGCCATTTTGTGGCGGTGATTGTTGCTGGAGGTATTCTCCCGGCTCCTTGTCTTCTTTCGAGGCATAGCGGGGTCGCAGCTGCTCCACATGTCGGCGCCAGGTCGGTCCTCGTGGAAAAACCTTGACGTTCAGGCTCCGAGTGCCCAGCCGTTTGGTGACGATCGCTGGCACCCATCGTGGCTCACGATCCCGCCTCGGTCCGTAGTATTTTGCATATACCGGATCTCCGACGGCGTAGGCGCTCACGAGCTTGGATATCTCTCGCGCTTGCGACTTGGTAGCATTATCTGCCTGTTTCCCCTGTACGACGTGAGCTGGTGAGGGCAGAAGAGTGTCGATCTTGGTACGGATCTGTCTTCCGTTGAGAAGTTCATCTTTCCATAAGTGTGGAAACTCGTCGCACAATTTTCTACCTTCATCTTGGAGATGTATGTCCGGTGACACATTGTCGAACACAGCATTCACTTGTCTTTTCGCATGTTCAAGTGCTTCATCAAGCGAAATATTCAGTTTGTCCGATGCTGTTCTTCCCAACAGACTCAATCCGTTCACTGTAGAGACAATGTACTTGATGTGTTTCTTCACGTTTGCTCCTGGTAGCAATATGGCTCCAATGAACGTTCCGAGTACCGGCATATCGTGCTTTGTAGCTGACTCATATCTCCACGTGGGTTTCTGAAGCTTGGGCTTGCCTATTTTCTCCCAGAACGCTCTTGTCACGAAATTCCCATTGGTGCCTGTATCAATTTCCATGACATGGCTGTGACCATTTATCTCGATCTGCACCTCCATTTTTGGGAGTGCATCGTCGTCACTGTCCACTGTGTTGACCAATTCTTGCGATATAATCTTGACAGACTGTTCCTTTGATCTCTTGGTCTTAGACATACAAGCCTTTTCGATGTGTCCAAGTTTTTTGCAGAAATTGCATTTTGCATTTTTGAAACCACAGTCTTTGGCTAAATGGTTGTCTCTTCCACAACGGTAGCACTTACTTTTCTGTGTTAGTCGCGTTTCCTCAGCCTGGACTTTTACAGCAGCCCGACTGTGCTCCTTCATTTTGTTCACTGGAGATGGTTTTGCTTTGTAGACTGTTTCTTTCGCCACTTTTGCCGCTTCTTCAGTCTCTAATGCAATATTGACTGATTTGGTGAATGTGAGCTCGTCGTCGTTGATCTTGAATAAACTTTTCAAGACTGCTTCGTTGTTCACGGAGCACATGAACCGCGTCCGAAGAGCGTCGTCCTGGGCGTCCTTGATAGAAGGAAAATCGCAGGTGACAGCGTCTTGACGAATTCTCGCTGCCAGTTCCTGCACTGTTTCGCCCGGTTTCCGCTGCATGTCGCTCCAAAATCTGAATCTTTCTCGAACGACGAATCTTTTGGGATCGAATTGATCTTTCATCAAAGAGACGATGTCTTCAATTGACAGTTGATTGATGTTTTGAGGCGGAGTCTGCTGTGCTGCCAGGTTGGACAAAAGCTTGTAGGTGGTGTTTGATTGGTTCGTCAAGAACACCTGAGCTTCTCGTTGTTTGGGAACGGAATTAGCTCCCACGAATGTGCAAAATCTTGCCCAATAATCCGTCCACAGTTCAGACGTGTGGTCGAACGGTGAAAATGCGGGAGTAGAAACTGATTGAGCAGGGTTCATGCTGGTAGCTGATTGCGTCTTCATCTGCATGATGGCGTCCATTTGCTCTTTATGCTGGCGTATCAGCTCCATTTTCTCTTCCTGGTCTTCTCTGCGTTGTCGCCGCATTTCTTCCATCTGCTCTTTTAGCAGTTTGATCAGTTCTCTGGTCTCTTCCGACATGGCGGTAGACTCAGCTGAATTCACAGTTTCTTTTACGCGATGCGGTTTTAGACGTCGCTCTTAGCCTAACTTGGTCGTTGATCTGACAAGACGTGGGTCACTGCGTCGAGTTCGTGCACACAATGACACAAAATGTAATATTCTGTCCTACCGACTGCGCCAATTTGTTCTGTTGTATATTACACAGAACACATTATATATTTTTCACAGTGAACATTACATGACGCAACCACATCACACCTTACAACGCTCATGCACACTCCGCTCACAATCAGCGCTCACACAATACTCTCCATGACGCTCACAAGATCTGCACAACTGTGTCTCTTCTGAATCAGCACTTATGCATTTGCTTCCTGTGTAACACTACCTGTCCCGTACACACACACACACACACACACACACACACACACACACACACATACATACATACAGACACACACACAGACAGACCAACACTATTAGCTGATTCAGCACTGATCGGTGCAAGTTCACTCGCCTCGTGTGTATGCGTGCTCGTGTGTCTCGCCAGGCATCGCCATATCACCTCCCCACCTAGCCTGAGGTTGTCCGAAGGGCGTTATGTTGAGTAGGCGTAACGTTGTGGTGGCTTCCTCGCACGAGTGGATCGCCGTAATCCACGATGTTCAGCGTCCGGCTTACTACTATTGTCCTTTGTATCTTGAACAGCAGAATTGTGTTTTTTAGTCGCCATGTCCACCTTCGGAGAGGTGACCGTCTTATCGCCATTTTGTGGCGGTGATTGTTGCTGGAGGTATTCTCCCGGCTCCTTGTCTTCTTTCGAGGCATAGCGGGGTCGCAGCTGCTCCACATGTCGGCGCCAGGTCGGTCCTCGTGGAAAAACCTTGACGTTCAGGCTCCGAGTGCCCAGCCGTTTGGTGACGATCGCTGGCACCCATCGTGGCTCACGATCCCGCCTCGGTCCGTAGTATTTTGCATATACCGGATCTCCGACGGCGTAGGCGCTCACGGGCTTGGATATCTCTCGCGCTTGCGACTTGGTAGCATTATCTGCCTGTTTCCCCTGTACGACGTGAGCTGGTGAGGGCAGAAGAGTGTCGATCTTGGTACGGATCTGTCTTCCGTTGAGAAGTTCATCTTTCCATAAGTGTGGAAACTCGTCGCACAATTTTCTACCTTCATCTTGGAGATGTATGTCCGGTGACACATTGTCGAACACAGCATTCACTTGTCTTTTCGCATGTTCAAGTGCTTCATCAAGCGAAATATTCAGCTTGTTCGATGCTGTTCTTCCCAACAGACTCAATCCGTTCACTGTAGAGACAATGTACTTGATGTGTTTCTTCACGTTTGCTCCTGGTAGCAATATGGCTCCAATGAACGTTCCGAGTACCGGCATATCGTGCTTTGTAGCTGACTCATATCTCCACGTGGGTTTCTGAAGCTTGGGCTTGCCTATTTTCTCCCAGAACGCTCTTGTCACGAAATTCCCATTGGTGCCTGTATCAATTTCCATGACGTGGCTGTGACCATTTATCTCGATCTGCACCTCCATTTTTGGGAGTGCATCGTCGTCACTGTCCACTGTGTTGACCAATTCTTGCGATATAATCTTGACAGACTGTTCCTTTGATCTCCTGGTCTTAGACATACAAGCCTTTTCGATGTGTCCAAGTTTTTTGCAGAAATTGTATTTTGCATTTTTGAAACCACAGTCTTTGGCTAAATGGTTGTCTCTTCCACAACGGTAGCACTTACTTTTCTGTGTTAGTCGCGTTTCCTCAGCCTGGACTTTTACAGCAGCCCGACTGTGCTCCTTCATTTTGTTCACTGGAGATGGTTTTGCTTTGTAGACTGTTTCTTTCGCCACTTTTGCCGCTTCTTCAGTCTCTAATGCAATATTGACTGATTTGGTGAATGTGAGCTCGTCGTCGTTGATCTTGAATAAACTTTTCAAGACTGCTTCGTTGTTCACGGAGCACATGAACCGCGTCCGAAGAGCGTCGTCCTGGGCGTCCTTGATAGAAGGAAAATCGCAGGTGACAGCGTCTTGACGAATTCTCGCTGCCAGTTCCTGCACTGTTTCGCCCGGTTTCCGCTGCATGTCGCTCCAAAATCTGAATCTTTCTCGAACGACGAATCTTTTGGGATCGAATTGATCTTTCATCAAAGAGACGATGTCTTCAATTGACAGTTGATTGATGTTTTGAGGCGGAGTCTGCTGTGCTGCCAGGTTGGACAAAAGCTTGTAGGTGGTGTTTGATTGGTTCGTCAAGAACACCTGAGCTTCTCGTTGTTTGGGAACGGAATTAGCTCCCACGAATGTGCAAAATCTTGCCCAATAATCCGTCCACAGTTCAGACGTGTGGTCGAACGGTGAAAATGCGGGAGTAGAAACTGATTGAGCAGGGTTCATGCTGGTAGCTGATTGCGTCTTCATCTGCATGATGGCGTCCATTTGCTCTTTATGCTGGCGTATCAGCTCCATTTTCTCTTCCTGGTCTTCTCTGCGTTGTCGCCGCATTTCTTCCATCTGCTCTTTTAGCAGTTTGATCAGTTCTCTGGTCTCTTCCGACATGGCGGTAGACTCAGCTGAATTCACAGTTTCTTTTACGCGATGCGGTTTTAGACGTCGCTCTTAGCCTGACTTGGTCGTTGATCTGACAAGACGTGGGTCACTGCGTCGAGTTCGTGCACACAATGACACAAAATGTAATATTCTGTCCTACCGACTGCGCCAATTTGTTCTGTTGTATATTACACAGAACACATTATATATTTTTCACAGTGAACATTACATGACGCAACCACATCACACTTTACAACGCTCATGCACACTCCGCTCACAATCAGCGCTCACACAATACTCTCCATGACGCTCACAAGATCTGCACAACTGTGTCTCTCCTGAATCAGCACTAACAAACAAACAAACAAACAAACATGTATTTGATATAGCGCCAAGTAGAGCAGAGGCGCGTAAAAGAGATAAACTGGTGCGAACAATATAAAGGAGTATTAGCTCATAGAGGGAAAATACATGAGCCAGCAAAAATAACACACATGATAAAAAAGAGAAAAACGAGTATAAAACAGCAAAAGAAATATCTTACACAGTAACAAACATCACATGACACATCACATCATAGATTAACACTGGTAACCAAGAAAAACGAATGTAGAGAGAACAAGATTTAGTGCTGTCGGAATGGAGGAGTTAGAGGTGTGGGCAAAGATAGCAAAAATTTTTGCAGAGCAGAAGAGAATGAGGAGTATGATTTTTGCTTCAGGACATGAGGAGGAAGTTGATTGTAAAGACGGGGAGCAGAAAAGTAGAAAGACTTGGCTGACCAGTTTGACTCATGAAGAGCAGGAGGAGAAACAAGAGGTACAGGACGACGACTGGAAGGTCGCTCGTTACACTGTAGGAGGGTAAGTAAGTAGGAAGGGGGAGAAGGCGAGTGAAGAAGTTTATATACAAGACAGCAGAGCTTATGATGGATATGCACTTATGCATTTGCTTCCTGTGTAACACTACCTGTCCCGTACACACACACACACACACACACACACACATACATACATACAGACACACACACAGACAGACCAACACTATTAGCTGATTCAGCACTGGTCGGTGCAAGTTCACTCGCCTCGTGTGTATGCGTGCTCGTGTGTCTCGCCAGGCATCGCCATATCACCCCTCATAACATAAACAAGTATAAACAGGTTGACATGAAAAATTAGACGCCTCTTCATTTTGCGTCGAACGCGTATGTACTGATTTTTTAGGCGATCAAACACACAATCACCGCCCAAAAATACACCCAAGAGGCGTACAGGTGATAAACGTCAATGCAGAATAGCCAATATTTGTCGTAGGCATATCTACCTCGGTCAAGTGAACTCAAAATCAAGCCTCTGATCAAAATCAAGCCTTTCGGTATCACTTCTGGCCACATTCTCTCTGCAGTGGCGGCGCCAAGGGGGAATCGGTGGACTGAAGTCCCCCAAAATATGCCAATTTTCCCCTAAGCTCTTCAAAAATCATCATCATGGACATTACAATTTCTTACCACTGTGAATGAAACTTTATTGTCCTAAATGCATGCCATTTCATATTAATCTAAAGGTGGTTCTATATTTCTTGTAGTGCACCCCGGATATAAGAGAGTATTTCTTCGGGCTCGTCTTCTATGCTTAACGATTACTTTTCTCCGGATATAAGAGATCCCCGAATATAAGAGACTTTTTCTTCAGTCCAGACAACTCTCATATATCCCGGGTACATTGTACTCCTAATAGATTGTTATTTAGCTCAATTCAATTGCGAAGTGTTATGCACTATATTTTGTTTAAACGTTAACCACTCACCGTATTTGATATTGAACTTTCAGTCGGCATAGTATTAAGGTGGAGCGTGGTAATCAATATTAGTATTAGGGTGGAGCGTATTAGCCTAGTATCAATACAGAAAATTTTGCTAGTTACCAAACAATTATCCGACCACCTTCAGTCACCCAACCTGCTACTTGCCTCCGCAGAGGAATTGGTGCAATCAGGCATGTATGAGCTGTCGGAAATGAGGAGCGAGACTGTTTGGAGCGAATTACGTATTTCTGCCGATGATTTGTGCAAACCAGTCGGGATACGTATCGATACTGATTCAGGTAGGAAGCGATCTGCTCCTAGACACTTGGATGAACTCATAATAACATCTATTACAGGTGACAGAGATGGAGCACATTTGATAGCACTATATCAAAAATAAAAACTACTTTGTCATCATATATATAATCCTCAGTGAGTTGACAAAACGATTTTATCCAGCCAGGTAATGTACACCAGGTACTGTATTTTGGTAAGTGCGACTGCTTTGTATCCGAAGCACTGTACATTCTTCGATAAATCGGCTTTGGTGGAAATTGCAGCCAATTATAATGTAACAGAGGAAAATCGTGATGTGGAGACTTGTGGTGCTTTTGTAGAACACAATGGGAGCTGTATGTTTGTCTGTGTGTGTGTGTGTGTGTGTGTGTGTGTGTGTGTGTGTGTGTGTGTGTGTGTGTATGTGTGTGTGTGTAACTTGCTAGAGTGCGTATGTGTGAACTGTGTGTTAATGAGCGTGTCTCAATGGTTCAGTATGTCATGCTCGTGTCTGTATGTATATGTGCGTCTCTCTCTCTCTCTCTGTGTGTGTGTGTGTGTGTGTGTGTGTGTGTGTGTGTGTGTGTGTGTGTGTGTGTGTGTGTGTGTGTATGTGTGTGTGTGTGTGTGTGTGTGTGTCTCAGCCTGTCGAGTGTGTGTTGACGGTGTATATCTGAATTAGTATGTGTGTTTGTGTGTATCGGTATATAAGTTCGTGTCATCCTATCGTTTTGGATGTATTCTACCGAGAGCTGAAGCGTTGTCAACAGAATTTTTAAAGACCAGTAGATTTCTGTATATGGACCGTTCACCACATTTTGGTGCCCCGAGTGAGGTGTTGTGAATGCCGTCTTAGAAATGTCCTTTTCTTGTACTGGAATGCTATAACGATGTTATAATATGCAGGAGATCAATTTTGCAAAAAAATTGCATACCGTGCAATTTGGATGACAGATTTTGAATGTGTGGAAGCGGATAGCGATCTGGTATTGTTTTTGTGTTTAGCACACGATAGTCGCCGGTAATTCTCCACTCACCTGGTGAATTTTTCGGGACGAGGCACAGAGCTGATGCCCATGGTGAGCAAGACGGGCTCACGGTGCCATTTTTCAGTAGAACGTCGAATGCTTGTTTTGCGGCTTTCTCTCGTTCCGGAACTAGACGCCGCGGTGAAGCGTACACGGGTGTGGCGCTGATTGTTTCAATGCTGTAAACAACCAGCTTCGCTGCAGGTTCGTTTATAGGCGGTCCACTCGGTGCAGACGATCTGACGGACGAATACCGTTGTTCTATAGGGCGAATTTCTATTGGAAGAGCGGTCAAGTCGTTGATGATGATGCCCATGAAAACGTTGATGACCTTTTGCACGACACGGCCAGCTCAGTATTTGAATCACGCAGCTCGCACCTCCCGCAGTCTACTATCAAATTTTGGTGCGTCAGGAAGTCCGTCCCCAGATGAGGAGTGACAATGTCGGCTACAACAAACGACCAATTGAATGTTCGCCGCAGACCACGAATTTCGATCTGTAGTTGCAGTTTACTATATTACTATACTGGTATTACTGACTATACTGGAATTGTTTGCCCGTTGGCGGTGTTGATTCTAACTGGCGATGGGTCCAGATGTCTGTCTGTCACCAGGGACGGCAACACATTGTGTCTATTTACAAGAGTTCACAGAACATTCAGAGTCGTTTACTTACAGTGGCGAAACAGCTATGTACAGTGGCGGTGGCAGAACAATGAGTTCAAACTGAAAACCTGTGGACGACGATACATGTACAGTGGAACACAGAAACTGTGATATATGATCGCACGAATGGGCGAAACAAAAACACAAGCGATGGTGAGCAACGGAGCGGGCCAGCAACAGGGTGAGCTCTGTGGACTGTCTATGGAACAGCAGCACAATGAGTTTATATTGAAACCTGCAAACGACGATACAGGTACAGTGATGCACAACAAGAAAGATATATGATCGCACGAATGGACGAACACAAACGCGAGCAACAGGGTGACCAGCAGGGCGAGACAGCAGCAGGGCGGACTCTGTTGACTGTCTGCCAGGGAATAGTGTGTGACGGCGTTATATAAATCGCTGGTGTGTGTGGTTGGGAATGTGTGTGTATCCGCGTATGTCATCGCCGGTAGTGTTCTGGGACTTATATGGTCTGGGCACACGGACGTCGACCAGATGTTGCCCTCGATGGCTGCTTTATCCCTGGGTTAAGCTGGGGCCAGGCGGAGTGGGTACGCGCTGCCTGGTGTTTGGCTTGGTGTATGTCCTTGTGTGGGGACGTACACCTTCGAGACGCGACACTGTACCTGGTTGGTGCGCACTGACAGGTTTTTTGGCTTGGTGTATGTCCGTGTGCAGGGGACATACACCTCCGGGACGCGTATCGCAGAAGCGCTGGTAGGGTGTGTATCTGTGGTGTATGGGCAAATGTTGTTGACCTACATTTGCGCAGGCACCACAGCTTTCACGTTCATCTGCCTGCTCAGTTTTCTGGCACAGATGCTTGGCGCGCCGGTTACGCAGTTCGAGATGACGGCTCTAACTTGATCCCAGGTCTTTTTGTAGGCCATTTGCACCGTGCTTTGCATGTGCGCGCCTCATTTCCAATGTAAATGTGTGCTCTACACACTTGTGGTCGTTGAATATCGTAAAATGGATGCAGCTCCCTCGCTATCAAGTAATGGTTGGTACTGATTTGATTTTGTGGCGAGGTGTACCCTCTGCTAGAGCGAGTTACTCTCGTCCCCATACTTTCCGATTGTGCCGCAAAGCAAGGTTCTGTCTGTATTAGCGGCACCAATTTGTCTTCTATTGGGCCCATGTGCTCGATTTTCAAGTCCTGTTGCGCCGCTAAGGCCGCAGCGACGGCCGTAGGCAGATATTTCAAGAACCTATACTTCACTATGTCTTCACCTGCACCAGCTTTTTGCGCTATCCTCTGAAGATCTGCCTGCGCCTCAGACGGTCGACCTTGTGGCATTCTCGACATCAGTTCTTCGATCACTTCAGCTTTGGTTGTATCGATTTTGTTCTGCAAAGTCTGTTTGAGCTCCGAATATTTGTGACTAGCTAAAACTTGTGGACTGAGTCGGGCAGTGAAACCATCGCATGAGAAAACCTGGTTCTTCCGATGTAATTCTAGATAGATGAAATTGTGCCTCCAGGGCAGCACTCCATCCAGCCACAAACTCTGGCATATTTGTTTGTTTGATTATTTGCGTTTTGGGGTGCACCGGCCTCTGGGACCATACGGCGTCCCCCAGTCTATTGTAAGTTAAAGCACCTTAAATAATGACTATGCAAAATGGAACAATGAAATGAATAAGTGTGATGGTGAAATAAATGGATGTGAAGGTCAATAAATAAAATTCAATAAATAATTCTAAAAGGCAAAAGCCGTAGAAATTCAAAAATGCGGCCCTCAATGACCGCCGATTGATCCTGTCCAAGAACCTCGTCAATGGTCCGAACGGATCCAAGACAACAACAACAACAACAGCCGTGTATTTGATATAGCGCACTAATCAACAAAAGCGCGATAAACATGAGATATAGAGATACAAGAGCAATGATTACATCAGAACGGTAGCTCAGAAAGAAGAAAACAAGACCTAGCAAGGACAAAGTATAACAGGGAATATAAACACCGACATATCTTCATGCTGAAAAATTACAAAACAAAAACAATAGATCATCCACAAAGACATGAGCTGACAAATACAAACACTGGCGCACGTCACATACAAGCACGATTAGCACAAACATAAGATCAGGGGCTGTGAGCGGAATCAAATGTACAACAGGAAAACAAAACACAATGTTCAGTAGTATTAGTAAGAGTATATACATGGCGAAAATATGGAGATATATACAAAAGTAGTGTCAATGCAGTCTAAAGGGAGGTGGAAGCGGCGACGGAAGAGAAAGCAGGTAATTATGCAGCGCAGAGGAAAATGAAGGGTATGATTTATGACGAATGATATGAGGAGGAACATAGTTGTATAATCGGGGTGCAGAAAAATAGAAAGACTTCGCGGAACAATTTGATAAGTGGTCGGCGGGAGGGCAAACAAGAGGTACAGGACGACGGCTGAAAGGACGATCAGAGAAGGTAAGAAGTGAGAGCAAGTACGAGGGAGGAGAAGAGGTGTGGGGAAGTTTATATAAAATACAACACAGCTTATGTTGTATCCTTGAAAGGGCTGGCAGCCAGCCGAGTTCTCGGATATGAGCGTAGATGGGTGTCTTAGGAGGAAGGCGAAGAACGAAACGACAAGAAAGATTGATGATAGCTTGAAGAGAGCGAATGGACTTCTTAGGCAGATGAAAGAATAAGGAATTACAATAGTCGAGACGAGAAAATATAAAAAGTGAGTACACTAAGAGGAGAGCAGACGCAATATCAATATGAGAGAGGATCGGGTAGAATTTGGCGCAAGGTGAAGCGACAGCGGCGGGTAATTTTTGAAAAATTCTGAGAGAATGTTAGAGAGAGATCGAGAACAACTTCCAGATTACGGATATGAGATGAAAGAGGCAAGTTGACAGAACAAAAAGCAATACTGGGAGGGTGAAATAAGAAATATTCAGTTTTTTTCTCAGGATTCAAAAGGAGATTTCTTGAGGACGCCCAGGTAGCGATGTGCGATAGAAGTTGAGAAATTATTCCAATGTTTGAGGAGTAAAAGGGGAAGTAAATCTGTATATTGTCTGCATATATATGATACGATATGGGGTAAGACCGGAGTATGGGGCAGAGGGTTGAAATATACAGATTATACAGAAGAGGGCTTAGAAGAGAACCTTGAGGGACACCGGAATCGAGTTGAAGAGGAGAGGAAAACTCGGAGTTGCAGCGAACTTTATATGAACGATTTTTAAGATAGGAAGTTAGAAGAGATAGAGCTGAAGAAGATGCACCAATATGGGCTAGATTTTTACAAAGAATCGAATGATCAACGAGATCAAAGGCGGAAGAGACATTTAGGTAGATGAATATTACGGAGTTGCCTGAGGAAAAGGAAGCGAAAATGTCGTTCAATAAAGATAGAAGGTGAGTCTCAGTAGAGTGATTAGAAACAAAACCGGATTGACAGGGCTCTAGGGCAGAATATATTCATGGGCGGAGGAATGATAGCAGCCTCTAGAAGCTTAGAATGTAGTGGAAGCAAAGAAATTGGCCTATAACTACTTAGATACAAGTATCCAGGCAATATTTTTTAAGAATAGGAGAGACAACAGCGTGTTAAGAGGCCAGGAAGGTACCCTGGAGGAAGGAAGTGTTCACCAGATGAGTAAGAAATGGAGAAAAGAGTATGATGGAGTCGGAAAGTGCCCGGAAGTTTATTGGATCACATGGACACCTGGAAGATTGAATTTTTTTAAGAAATTTGGCAGTCATGGCTGGAAAAATTGGAGAGAAAGAGGATAGAGAGGTGTCTGAAGAAGGAAAAGATAGTTGAAGGGAGGACGGAGGTAATTTGGGTATGGTCGTGGCAATCTTATCTCGAAAGAAGGATGAAAAACTGGAAGCACATATTGAGCAAGGGTTAGAATTCGATATGCCAGTGATAGATTTAAGGGTCGACCATCTGGAACGGGAGGAATAAGTGCACGAAGAAAACTTAGATAGATAAAAAAGAGACTTTGCGGCATCAAGGGCTGATAGGAAGGATTTACGATTCTGACAAAACATGGACCACTTAGTGTCGGTCCGAAACCGTCGCCAGGAACGCTCAT
Organism: Sacculina carcini; assembly: GCA_916048095.2. Classification (NCBI taxonomy): domain Eukaryota; kingdom Metazoa; phylum Arthropoda; class Thecostraca; family Sacculinidae; genus Sacculina; species Sacculina carcini. Next base: position 4,365,522 of record OU696585.1, read on the forward strand.
GAGCTTGAGAGTTGGCACGAAGGCGGCGCAGTTCGGGAGTCAACCACGGCTGGGGTGAAGATGAAGATTTGTGGGTACAAGGACGCAATGGGAATAATGTGTCATTAAATATGGATAGCGAATTGTCGAAGATGGGTAGGTAACAGCGATGAAGGGGACAGGAAGTAATAGTTGTTGGGAGCAAGAGAGATGGACACGAAAAAACTGAAAAGGGATGAATAAAAGTTTTTGTAATCACGTGTGAAAAGAGTTATCGCTGATGAATTTGTTTCCTGGCGTTTAAGAAACAATTTGAATGATATCAGACTGTGGTCGGAAATTGTGGGATCGGGAGGCTAAGTAAGCAGACCAGGAGGAATAAATTTAGCAGAAGCTTCGGTGCAGATGATAAGATCGAGGGAATGACCGGATAGATGTGTGCTACCTGAGTTCAGGACTGAAAGACCCCAGGAATTTAGCAGGGAAAGAAAGTTTTGAGTAGGTGTATGAAGTGAAGAAGAATCTGCCCAGAAATTGAAATCGTCAAGAAGAATGAACTTGTTGGATTTTTTTCTCAAATATAATAGAGATGGGATTGTCAAAATTTGAAATAAAGAAGAAGAAGAAGAATGTGAAGAAGAACCTGGATTATTGTGGCGGTATAAAAGGATTATTCCGAGCCTACGTGATGCAGGTGGTAAAAGGTAAAGTGAAATATATTCAAAAGATAGAGAGGTGAATGATATATCAGGCAGTTGATTAAGGTTAAGGAAATAACTGAAGATAACGCCGACGCCACCCCCAGATTGTTTGAAATAATTCAAAGGGGAGCGACAGACATGAAGGAACTCAAAAGAAGCTGGAAGATTGGCTGAAAAGGTTAGGAGATCAGTTTGAAGAAGCCAGGTTTCTGTGAGTAAGAGAAGCGAAAGACCTAGGTGTGATAAAAGATCGGAAATAGATGATGTTTTGTTACGGGCCGATCGGATATTAAGGATACCAACGGAGATTAAGTGGGAAGTGGTTCGTGGGGAAATGTGGCGAGGAGGACAAAAGAGTGTAGGAAATGGGGCTGGATCAGAAGATGGCAACGCAGGGCAGCCATCTAGTCATTGCTAGCTAGGTGAGGGATTGGTGGGGGATCAAAGACAACGAGGGGTGATGGGGAGGGGAAGGGGAGATGTGGTGGTAGAAGTAAGGAGAGGAGTTGCGGATGGCGGAGAAAGAGGGACAACAATGCTGCGTGCACGGTGGGATTCGCAGACCGCAATGAAAGAGGGGCAGTGGGTGAAAAAGATGAGTGGAGGGGCGTCAGTGACGGACGCAGTTTACGCATTGTGCTCTGCCGCGAGCTTGACACTCGCAAGAACGATGAACTCCCGCACAGTGGCCGCAATACACTTTGTTGTTATCGTGAAATCGGTCAGCTCGGTGGACCAAAGCAGCGCAGCGGTGACAACGGACCACCCAGAAGCGGTCATAGACCGCGCAGCAGCGGAGGCCAATGAACAGACGATCGCCGACTGCTTTGATCGCACGACGAACATACGGTGGGACAGCCAGAACGGCGTGGGACAGGCCTGATTTAGCTGTATATATGAACAGCAATTTGAGCTGAGATGCAGGGTCGTCAGAAACAATGGGAGTTTTCATGCGTGGTGACGAAATTAATGTATCAGGGGATATGCCTACTGGGACATTGACGAGAGTGATTTTCGACGACATTGTCGGTGTGGGCTTGTGGACAGTCAATTCGACATTGTCCAGTTTGTTCGCCAGCTTCGTTGCAGCGTCATTGAAGGATGCTTCAGAGTGGCAAGTGAGCACGACTCCCACGACGACGTTTGACGTGCCTGAGTCACTGGCACCGTGTCAAGTGCGTTCTCTATGGCGTCTGTCTTCACCGAAGAGCTAGACTTGTTAGCCTTAGTCACCACCAGAGCGTAGGAATGCCTAGTCTTCGCCATGAAGTTCGGGGATGGAGCTGAGGTTGATCCAGGGGATTGTTGGTTTCGGTGAGGAGCTTCTCTTTCAGCCGGACGAGCTTCGTCTATATATTGCGCGATAGCTCAATGATAGAGGAGCAACTGCAGTCGCGCCTGGCAGTCGCAAACTCAAAGGCGCACTCAGGGCACATCCAAAAGTGTATGTGTTTTTTCACGGCAGAGTGAGCCGCCGAAGAAAGACAGGCGCATGATGGATCAAACGTACGCTCGCACCCCGGACACTTGATGCGGACCGTTCTCACCTCATCGCCGCTGAAGCACGGCCGGACACTATCGGTCGATCTTACCGGCTTTGTGACAACACACGAGCTCAAGCTACGCGGGAAGCAAGCAATCGGGAACACAGAAAAACATGATTGCACAGGACAAGGGCTGGCATAAGACTGAAAAAATTGAACGTCAAGACAACGTTCATGCGCCTCTGAGAATGATGGACATTCCACCAGGAGGTGCTGCACAGAGAGACGTGCATTACATGCGCTGCACCTGGGTTCAGGCTGCCCGAGTAAAAGGTGGCGATACATGTCGTACGTGTGATCCACACGCAGACGACAGAGCGCCAACTCCTCGGACCCCTTCCGGCGACAAGAGCACATCCAATGTACGATTTCGGGCTTCACTGCTTTGAGTTTGTTAGTACCACATTCGTCCCAGGAGAGCTGCCAGTGAAGACGGATAAAACGATGTATGATAGGTTAAAAGTCCGAATACGGAATGGAAAAGTTAAAATAAAATGAATAAAAGTCTCGTTTAGCAGCTCTTTTTGCGGCTCTGTCAGCTCGCTCGTTGCCCAAAATACCAATATGGGCTGGAATCCAGCAGAACTTTACACGCTTGCCCTGGTGGTGGATGTTGTCAAGAGAGATGAAAATCCTCTGTTTAAGAGGATGTAGGGAGAACGACGATAATGAATTTAAAGCACTAAGGGAGTCCGATAAAACTAAAAACAATGAAAATGAAGATGAGCGAATAAAAACAGGGCCAGGAGAGTAGCGTAAAGCCGTGTAAATGGAGGTGCTCGCTGGCAGCGTACTCGAGCGGCACGTACCTCCACTTACAAATGAGCAACCCACACAACTGGCCGACTTAGATCCATCAGTCTACACGGCAGTAAACCGTCCGTAAGAATGAATTCGCTCCAGTGTGTTTGAGCGAAGCACACTGGGCACTGTACGGTGTTTCGGCAGAGCTGCTAGCGAGACGTCGACCTCGGGTGTGACCAATTCCCAGGATGACTCTGCCGTGTATTCTTGTCTGAGGACGTCGTTAGCACCCATCCATCATGACTCCAGCAGTGCCTTCATTTTGCTGCAAAACAGCACAGAACACTGAGGTCCTGGAAGGTGCTAATGCTCAGGCACATGCTGGTAAAATACCACGTCATAAGCGGGGTTTCATGGGTGCTTGCCAGCTTGCAAGAATAACGCATGCCCAGCCCTTGACGACGGAGCGCCAGCGGAGCCTCATCAGCCTCAACAAGGAGGCTGACGATTGACGACGTGCGAAACGCGCCGATGGCAATGCATATCCCTGCGTGGTGCACGACATTCAAGCGGCTTTTTGCTGATTCCCAAGCCAGGTCATATACGATGCTTGCGTAATCGAGACGCGACCTGAATAACGAGCGGTAAACAAGGAGAAGATACTGTCGATCTTCTCCATACCACATGCGGGATACAGTCTTCAGCACATTCAGTGCCTTGATACATGTAATTCTCAGCTGTGAAATATGGTCGGTGTAGGTCCAACGTGACCCCTAAAAACCAAGCCGTGCGTTGGGATGACACAGCACTGCCGTACGATTATACTTTTATGTCAGGACAGGCACCTCGAGGGCGGCGGAAGTGTACACCGACCCTTTCGGAAGTCGGGAAGCGGAAGCCGTTACGCGTTCCCCACGTCTCAATTTTATTCACCGCCCGCTGCAGTTGGCGCTGGACAGCAACAGTGTTGTGGGAAGAACACCAAACGGCGAAGTCGTCCACAAATAGAGACCGTCCAATTGAGGCAGGCAAATGAGTGTCAATGTCGTTGATCATTATGGCAAAAAGGGCCACGCTGGGCACATTACCCTGTTGAACGCCTTCTGCCTGATCGAACGGACGAGACAGGGAGTTCCACACACACACACACATAATGTGCGGTGCAAACGGAAATTGTGTACGAACCTCCCCATGTTGCCTCTGACACCACAGCGATGCAGTTTGCAAATAATTCCATGTCGCCATGTGGTGTCATATGTCTTTTCGATGTCAAATAATATCGCCCCGACTTGGTGACTTGGCTTGAAACTTTCACGTATGCGAGAGTCGATGCGTTAACAAGTGGTCTAACATTGAGCGACCCTGGCAAAATCCGCACTGAGCATCATTGGACAGCCGACCGTGTTCCAGAAACGATAATAGCCGTCTGCAAACCAATTTCTCAAACAGTTTGCAGAGACTGGAAGTCAGCGATATCGGGCGATAGTCAGAAGGGTGATCGCCCGATTTGCCCTGTTTCATGATGGATATCACAATCACCCGTCGCCAGGAGGCTGGAAAGTGCCCATCATGCCACAGATCATTGAAGACCTGCATCAGGGTAGACAGCAGCGCCGGCGACAGGCGTATCAGCATGAGGTTGTGAACCTCATCAGGGCCTTCAGCCACATCGGGAAGCGATCGCAAGGCTGTTCCCAGCTCAGACACGGAAATATCGCTGTCGATTGGCAGCTGACAGTTGGTGGATAAATCAACGGATGATCTCTCGCACTGCTGTTTGATCGCTGCAAAATCAGGGTCGTCTACATTTGCACGACAGCGCTCCGCTAAATATCGGCCAATTTCGTCAGCAACATGCTCCGAATTTATCACGTCCACGCCAGTGATTTTCGGAGAAGGCAGTGGATTGGAACGGTACTTCCCATAGATGCGCTTCATACGGTCCCATATGGTGGATATAGGGTGAATTTGTATGGTCACATATGGTGGATTTGTATTGCGCTTTGTATGGTCCCATATGGTGGATATATAAAACCACGGCTACTATATGCATCATAACCCCAAAAAAGGATGTGAGCATTAAAATATAAAAGGCGACCTAACCTAACCTAAAACCTAAAAGACCTAAAAGACCCAACCTAACCTAACCTAACCCAGCCTAACGTAACCTAACCCAAACTAACCTAACCTAACCTAACCTAGCCTAACCCAAACTAACCTAACCTAACCTAACCTAACCTAACCTAATCTAACCTAACTCCACCCTACCTAGCCTAACCTAACCCAACCTAACCTAAGTTTTCTTTATTCTATATATTTGAAATATACATACCTGACGGGTTTCGAACCGGTGTCCTCGCGTCTGCAGAGTTCGGCCACAACAGAGTTTTACGGGGAATGTGTATATATGCTGGTGGAACTAAACATATTTGTCATTTTCTCGCCGCATTTGTCTCTAAATTGTTTTGTTTGTCTCTTTCGCACCGTCTTTTTTTGTTTACAGTATATAATAAACATTTCTTTTATACCATTTACCAAAATTATTTTAAATTATATTTGAAATGGTGTTCTGTGTATATAAAATGGTTTGACTTAACCGAATTAAAACGGTCGCAAAGACAATGCACAATATTCATGTATTCAAACACGTTGAAGTTCTTGATAGTAAAATGTCCCGGTAATCAAATTTCCATCAACATCACACGGTTTATACATAGGAATTGATCGACGTTTGTATATTGAAGCAATTTTGAGCGTTTCGTTGCTAAATGTCTATCGATATACTGTTTCAAACATTGTTTTCGGTATAAGCATTCGCACATTAATTTTTGGTTAGTGTTTTATTGACGTGTTGATTGGATACATTGATATCGCGAAATGTCATACCGGTTGATGTACAGGTGAAGTATGTACGGTGAAGATCAGTCTAAATATATCGTACGTTTGATATATCAAGTCTCCAATCCTTCCGTCTGTATTTCACATCCTCTGCAATATCTCAGAATGTTGTGTGAATCTCCCTGGTCATTTGTTGTTATAACGTCGGGATATGGAAAAGGCGTGGCACAAACCATCACTATATTATTCACACACACGACACAGGACCTACCCAAAGCCTGAATCCAACCCCTATCGAACTTACCATTTGACCTCGCAATTGTTACGCCCTGTTACCCGATTGGCTGAACAGTTGCACGTCATCGTCTCAATAATCGCACAAACGCAACAAACAATATGAGAGACAATAATGGATCACCATAGACACTACATATTCCCATCCTTAAAGCAGAACGTAAAACTTGCCGAAAACCCAATATATGCTTATTATCTCGCCCTAAGCCTGACTTTTTTCACACGAGCCCGTCTCCAGCGACGGCGGCCACTTCGAGATGGTGGCAGCTCCGTTAAGTTGCGATTGACATCTGCCGGCCGTAACTCGCCGGGCTCGCCGTAGTCTACCGACGACTCGACTTCTTGGTGATTCATTGAGTCGGCGATCGGCTCTTCCATAGTGGAGCCTGAAGTGTCGCCGACGGGTACTGACGTCTGCGGTAGCAAATCAATCTCGTCGTCCTCCTGTTCCTGCGGTGGCTTCACGAACGACGAACAGCTGGCTGCTGGGACAAGATGGTCCGCGTTACGTGTCGATCCGTCAGATAACCGATACGACGTGGGGCTGTTTTGATTCTGCTCCAAACAGGACCCCGGAACGTTGACTCTCCCTTTGGCACATGCCCGTGCCGACGGACGTAGACGCAATCGTCAGCCTGGAACCCAGGTTTACGGACAGCGTTCCGTGCGTTGAAGACAACCGCATTCCGTCGTTGTTGCTTCGACACACGCTGACCAGTATCATCTCTCGTCGGCCTGTCGTCTATCACGGGCAGCGCCAGTCGCGTGATTCTCCCGTGAAGCAGCTCCGAAGGAGACACGCCCGTGCTGCAGTGCGGTGTGCTTCGGTAGTGCGCCAACTGCGACCAGATGAAATCCGCGAACCGTGCCGACACAGGCACTTGGCCTATCCAAGACTTGATGGTCCAGTTGAAACTTTCTGTTGCAGCATTTCCTTGCGGCCAATAAGATGATGATCGCCTGTGCTTGACACCTCTCACCGTCAGGTACCTCTCAAACTCGGCGCTGGTGAACGGAGTACCGTTGTCGGTGACGATTTCGTCGGGGAATCCCACGCGAGACCACACGCGAGATCAGTGTGCATGTGCGTTTGGTCGTGAGTGGTTGTGTTTGAGCGAGTCCACGGTGACAGTGTCATATTAGTGAGCAGATACAGAGGAGGGAGTTGGTGTTTGCCGAGTAAGAGCGCCTAAAGGTAAAACTGTCTGTCTGTCAAAGTAACCATTATGTCTAGCAGAGGCAGACCAAGGAAGGAGCATTCCAGAAGTCCAGGAGGTATTAGTGTAAAAGAAAATGCGAGGAAAATTGAGATCATGAGTGAGAAAATCTCAAACTTAAGAGCTGTTGTTGAATCAATGAAGTCGGATAAAACAGGTAATCTGGAGGAACAGTTGGAGCAGATGGCGGAACAAATGGATGAAGTAACAACAGAAATGGCATGGTTGAAGAAAGAAAATCATAAAATGTCGAGTGAAAATAAAGATTTGAAGGACAGCGTAGATTTCTTGGAGGCTGAGAACAAAAAACTCAAAGAGAGGTTGAAAGAGAACGAAAAAATAGGAAAAATTCAAAGAGATGACCTGGTGGAAATGAAAGAAAAACAAGTTGGTTGGGGTAAGATACAGGACGCAAGAGATAAAAGCTTCAAAGAAATAATGGAAAAGCAAAAAGAGGAGAGCAAAGAGCGCATGGAAAATGAGTTTGTGGATGTACTGCGGAAAAAAGAGGGTATTGTGAGGGACATAATTGAAAGGAAAAAGAGTGTTTTGGTATACGGACTCAAAGAAGAGAGGATTCGATTAAGAAAAGAAAGGGAGCAGGAAGAGATGAAAAAAGCTAAGGAAATAGTAGAAATCACTGAGGATGAGCTAAACGAAAATACATCGGAGATTGACATTGTTCACAGGATAGGAAGCTACGAAGAAGGCAAATCCAGACCCATGATCATAAGGATGGCCACGCAAAATGCAGCCATAAGGACAATTGAAAATTCATGGAAGCTGTCTGTGGTAGAAATTGTATGTGTAAATTTCTACATTAGAATAAAATAGTATTTGTGTTTGTAATTACAGATTGACTGGTGCGATGCGTATGTGAACTATGGTCGGCGATTGTGGTGTTTGTTTTGTGTGTTTTTGTTCTGAGTGCTACGTTTTCAGTTGAATAAAGCCTAATTGAAGGTTATGAGATTCTTTGTATACAACAATTTATTCAACTGAAAAACGTGTGAAAATGGACAAGTATCTTCGTCCAGAAAGATTGGATGCTGATCCAACCAGCAGCGATGCGAGCCGCGTTTGGAAACATTGGTTGAAAACTTTCCAAGCATTTCTAGCCACTATCAGCACTCACAGACCAGACAAACTCAGTGTTTTGTTTAACTATATTTCGCCGAGATTATTTGAGTATGTATCTGAGTGTGAAACATATGATGCCGCCATCACTGTGCTCAATGACTTGTTTGTGAAGCCGCCAAGTGAGGTATTCGCAAGACATCTGCTTCTCACAAGGTTTCAGAAGCCAGGGGAGACTGTTGATCAATTCGTTCAAGCTCTCAAACAACTTAGCTCCGACTGCAATTTTAAAGCTGTGACTGCCGATGTGTATCGGGATGAAAGTATACGCGATGCTTTCATTCGTGGGTTGACTTCTCGGAATATCAGGCAGAGGCTATTGGAGAACAAGACGATCGATTTGTCTTCAGCGCTTCAGCAGGCTCGCAGTCTGGAAAGCGCGCAAGTGAACGCCGAATTCTACATCCAGAGTGTCGACTCTCTACCGAGCGGTCACAGTGTCAGTGTCGCCGCCGCCGACGCGGAATCGCCTTCTCGGAGGGTTGTGGCCCAAAGCGGGGACAATGACAGTGGTGGATGTTCGGCGGCCAGTGGGCCCAACTCTGCAGATTCTGGCGGACTCAGTTGTTCGGCGGCCGGTGGGTCGCGTTGCTATTTTTGTGGCAAGAATCGCCACCCCAAGTCGGAGTGTCCCGCTCGAGAAGTGACATGCTTCAAAGGTCAGAAACGGTCACTTTGCGAAAGTCTGCCGCTCAAGAAGGGTAGTAGCTGCTGCTGCTGCTGGTCCTGTAATAGCATCTGTCGGTCTGCTGGCCAAGTCTAAAATGTATATCACACTGAGTGACGATGTGGTCGAAGCGCTTATAGACAGCGGCAGCTCCCACAGCTTTGTCTCAACGGCGACTGCCAAGAAACTGAGACTGAAAATTACACCGTATACCGAGTCCGTACGAATGGCCTCTACGTCACTGGTATCTTCTAAGTCCGGCCACATTTACGCCACTGTCAATGTTCGGGGACAGACCTATCCTAGAACCAAATTAACTGTGATGGACAGCCTCTGCAGTGACGTGATCCTCGGTGTCGACTTTCTCCGACAGCATGAGTCCGTGTGTCTGGCCTACGGAGGCTCAAAAGAGGCTCTGCATGTTTCGTCGGCTGCTCTCGGCGAGAGTGCCGCAAATCTGCCTGCTGCTGCTGTTGAGGCGCCGTCGCTGTTCGCCAATCTGGCCGAAGAATGCAAGCCAATTGCTACAAAATCACGTCGCTACTCCGAGCAAGACGAAAAATTCATCGCTACCGAGACCAAGAAACTGCTCCAGCAAGGTGTCATCCGGGAGAGCTGCTCACCATGGCGTGCTCAGGTGCTCGTCTGCTCCAATGATGCGGGTAAGAAGCGCATGGTAATCGATTACTCAGCTACTGTGAATAAGTACACACACTTAGACGCGTACCCTTTGCCCCACATTGAGACTCTTGTGAACAAAATTGCGAAGTATAAAAAGTTCTGTAAAGTTGACCTGACAAGTGCATACCATCAAATACCTATTCAGTCAACTGATCAGCCATATACCGCCTTTCAATCAGGGTCCAAATTGTACCAGTTCTGTCGTATTCCATTCGGTGTGACCAACGGGGTGTCATGCTTTCAGAGAGTGATGAATAAGGTGATTGAAGACCATCAAATTCCTGATACCTTTTCGTATCTCGATGATATAGTGATTGGCGGTCAGGATGATTCGTCGTCGAAGAAGAATGTAGATCATTTTCTAGACGTGGCTGAGAAACTGAGTATCACTTTGAACCTGAACAAGTGTGTCTTCAGCAGTGATTCTATCACCTTTTTGGGCTATCTTATCGGAGACGGAAAACTTCAGCCGGACCCTGATCGTATTAAATCATTGCAGAACATTCCGACGCCGGTTGATCAATCTTCTCTCAAGAGAGTACTAGGGCTTCTCTCTTACTACGCCCGGTGGGTACCGAACTTTTCTCACAAGGTCCGTCCTTTAATCGTTTCCAGCTTTCCTCTTTCAGCTGACTCTGCCGAAGCACTGCAAAAGATAAAGGATGAGATAATTTCCGCTGTGATGTTTCGAGTTGACGAAGAAGCTCCCTTTTGCGTCGAGACGGACGCTTCAGACACCGCCATCGCGGCCACTCTCAATCAGACTGGGCGTCCAGTCGCGTTTTTTTCGAGGAGTCTGTCGCCTTCCGAGCGTAAATATGCGGCTGTCGAAAAAGAGGCTTTGGCTATCGTAGAGTCAATTAGAAAATGGAAACACTATCTAGCCACCCGGAGATTTTCGTTGCTGACTGATCAACGTTCTGTCGCATTTATGTTTGATCAGAGGCACTCGAGTAAAATTAAAAATGACAAAATTTTGAGGTGGAGGATCGAACTAGCTCCTTTCTCTTTCGACATCAGGTACCGTCCAGGAAAGGAGAACGCTCCTGCTGATACACTATCGCGAGTTTGCGCAGCTAACGAAACTGTCTCGTTGGCCAAATTGCACCGTGATTTGTGTCACCCTGGTGTGAAACGACTGTACCATTTCATCAGATCCAGAAACTTGCCTTTTTCAATTGAGGAGATCAGGCAGGAGTGCGCCTCTTGTAGAATCTGTGCAGAGTGCAAGCCGCGTTTCTTGAAACCAACTGGAAACGCACTGATCAAGGCTACGCAGCCTTTTGAGCGCTTGAGTGTGGACTTTAAGGGTCCCCTGCCTTCTTCAACGAACAACAGGTTTATGCTGACAATTATTGACGAATTTTCCAGATTTCCTTTTGCGTTTGCGTGTCCGGATGTATCTGCTAATTCTGTTATTAAATGTTTTAACCAATTGTTCACGATTTTCGGAATGCCGGCCTACATACATTCTGACCGCGGCACCGCTTTCATGTCTGATCAGCTCAAACAGTATTTATCATCTCGTGGTGTAGCTACTAGTCGCACCACCTCTTATAATCCCAGTGGTAACGGACAATGCGAGCGATTTAACGGTACAATTTGGACCACTGTAACGTTGGCGTTGAAGAACCAACAATTGCCAATCCATAACTGGGAGCAGGCACTACCCGATGCTTTGCATTCCGTCAGGTCCCTTTTGTGTCGGGCCACCAATTGCACCCCTCACGAACGAATGTTCAGCTTCACTCGCAGATCCACGTCTGGACATGCAGTACCTAGTTGGCTATTGGCTCCCACTCGAGCTTTTGTGCGCAAATTCAACAGGGCTTCGAAATATGATCCTTATGTGGAGGAAGTTGAGGTGTTGGAATCGCACCCGTCGTATGCTTATGTGAGGACTCCAGATGGGAGAGAGACGACTGTTTCGCTCAAACATTTGGCGCCGTGTCCCCCTGATATGCTTGGCCTTGAAACCGATATTGGGCAGCGACCCTTGAGGGAACCGGTGGGTGTTCCTCCCCCATCAGCGCTTGTTGAAACTCCGAACACTGATGTTGAAATGGGTCTCTCGGAATGTACGTCCCGGAATCACAATCGGTCAGAGTCGGTTGAAACATGTCACTCTCCTGTTCTGCGTCGATCTACTCGTGATCGTAGACCACCGAAACGTTTTGAAGTCATTGATCCTTAATTCTGTGTTATTTTCATCAATTTATGAACGTTTATATGCTTCAGTCGCCTCCTGTATTTGAAGATGTCATCTTTTCAAGGTTTTAACTTTATTCGTGGGTTTGTTTTACAAAAGAGGGGGAGAATGTGGTAGAAATTGTATGTGTAAATTTCTACATTAGAATAAAATAGTATTTGTGTTTGTAATTACAGATTGACTGGTGCGATGCGTATGTGAACTATGGTCGGCGATTGTGGTGTTTGTTTTGTGTGTTTTTGTTCTGAGTGCTACGTTTTCAGTTGAATAAAGCCTAATTGAAGGTTATGAGATTCTTCGTATACAACACTGTCAAAGAATGAGAGATTCAAAAAAGTATGGATCCGAGAAAACCTGAACAGAGAAGAAAGGCAGGAGTTAATTGAAGGAATCAATGAAGCAAAGGAAAAAAACTTGAAACTAACGGAAGACGAGAAGCAGAAATATACCTGGAGATATGTAAACGGAAGGATAAGAAAATGGTACAAGAAACTAGAATAGTAAATGACTATAACAACGCGGACAACGAAGGGCAAATAGCTGTGGACAAAACCATTAGTAAAATTATGTATACAAATATGGATGGCTTCCAGTCAGGTAAATTTGAACTGATAGATTATCTTGAAGGAAATATTCCAGATATTGTGGCTATAACAGAATCAAAACTTAGGAAAGGTGTGGAAATAGAAAACATATTCCGTGGACACTACCAAGTATACAGGAAGGACAGAGAGAAAAAACAAGGTGGGGGTGTACTGCTACTAGTTAAAAGTGGCAAAAAAGTTGACAAAGTAGAAACAGGTAAAGGAAAGGTGGAATTAGTAGGAATACGTGTCAGAAACGGCAACCAGTCTGTGTATTTGGCCGCAATATATGTGCCTCCAAAAACATCAGCCTGGGAAAATGATGAATATATGACCCTAATGGATGAAACTATACAGGAGATTAGGAGAATTGTGAGAGAAAATAAAGATGTTATATTAATGGGTGATTTCAATTGCAAGGAGGTGGACTGGGTGAACTGGGAATCAAATAGCGCATCTGACTCATGGGGAAGCAGATTGATGAACGTTGTATTGGAAAATCTATTGACTCAGTGCGTTACAAATTCAACCAGAGTACGAGGAAATGATGAGCCTTCCATGCTGGACTTGGTTTTCACCAAAGATATTGACCTGATAGAACACATTGAGCATAAATGTCCGTTGGGAAAAAGTGACCACATGATATTAGACATACGAACAAGAATCAACGCAGCCAGCTCAAATATACATGGATACAGGGGTTTAAGGTACAATTACGCAAAAGCTGATTGGAACGGTCTCAAAAACTATTTTGCAAAGGCAGATTGGTCAGCATTGATAAGCAAAGGAGACATACATGATAAGTATGATACACTAAAAAGTATATACAATGAAGGAGTGAAACAATATGTTCCAGTTTTCAAAAACAGAACATCCAATAAAAATGGGTGGTTCAATCAAGAATGTGAAAAAGCGAAAAACCAAAGAGAAAAAGCCTGGAACAAGATGCGAAGAAGAAACACCAAAGAAAATAGATTTAAATATAAAACTGCGAGAAATAACTACGTCCTAATTCGTCGACTGGAACAGCAAAAATATGAAAGGAATATACTAGAGAATTGTCACAATGAACCAAAGCGATTCTACAGGTATGTGAATAGTCGATTGAAGCAGAAAGTTGATATACAGAGTATGATTACGGAAAAAGGAGAAGTAGAGGATGAACAATCAATATGTGAGATACTGAACGAGAACTTTCAAAAAGTCTTTACTGAAGAGACTGAGTTTGTATGTGAAGAGACGAGAACTAGAGAACATACAATGAATGAAATAGAGATCACCAGGAGTGAAGTTATGCATAGACTAGACAAACTGGATGGAAGGAAGTCCATAGGACCAGATAACATATCTGGTGCCGTGCTGAAAGAGTGTAAAGACCAGCTATTAGAGCCAGTCTTTAATATACTGGAAGACAGTTTGAATACTGGGAGAATACCACAAGAATGGAGACAATCGTGGATCACACCGATACACACAAGTGGTCCAAAGAATGATCCCTCAAATTACAGACCTGTGTCGCTTAATTGTATACTCTGTAAGTTATGTGAGAGAATTATAAGTGATAGATGGATAAAATATTTGGAAAGGAACAATATATTGTCGCCAAATCAGTTTGGATTCAGACGAAATAAATCGTGTCAAACAAATTTGTGGAACTTTTATTCAAGAGTCAAGGAAATTTCACAGGAAAGAGAAGGATGGGTAGATTGTATATACATTGACATGAAGAAGGCGTTTGACAAGGTGCCATTGAAGAGGCTACTGTGGAAGTTGAAAAATGTTGGAGGAGTTGAAGGAGTACTACACAAATGGATGAGTTCTTACCTATCAAATCGAACCATGAGTACAAGTGTAAGGGGTGCAAGATCCGGTTGGAGAAAGGTAAAGAGTGGTGTCCCCCAAGGCTCAGTTCTTGGGCCGACAATGTTCTTGATATATGTCAATGATATATTTGAGGAAGTAGACTCATATGCTAGTTTGTTTGCCGACGACGCGAAATTGATGCGTCAAGTGAAAGATGAGAACGATTGTGAAGCCTTACAACATGACTTAGACAAGATAGAGCAGTGGGCAATCAAATGGAAAATGGAGTTTAATTTGTCAAAGTGTCACACAATGAAAGTGGGAAAGAGCAAGAACAGACCAGGTTTCAAGTACCATTTGGGAGGGAAAGAATTGAAAGAGGTCATACAAGAAAAGGATTTAGGAATAATTTTTCAGGAAACACTTTCAAATGAGAAACACATCAATATAATAGTTGGTTCAGCTTACAAGACTATAGCTCAAATCAGAAATGTTTTCAACTACATGGATTTGGAAACATTGAAAAGATTAATTATAGCCATAATAAGACCTAAATTGGAGTATGCCGAAATAATCTGGTCGCCGTATAAGAAAAAGGAAATAGCAAAATTAGAAAAAGTTCAACGAATTGCCACAAAATTAATTCCGGAGTTGGAGAAATTGCCTTATAATGAGAGATTAAAAAAATTTGGTCTGATTACATTAGAAAAGAGGAGAGAACGAGGAGATTTAATAGCAGTTTATAAGTATATGAAGGGAATAGATGAAATGGACAATTCAATGAAAGAATATATACAATCGGGAGGGAGAAGGGGACATAGTAAAAAACTTAGAAAAAACAGATGTAGCAAGGATATAAAAAAATATAGTTTTCCCTTTCGATGTATAGATAAGTGGAACAGATTGAAGGAAGAAATAGTAGAAAGTAAAACGATAAGTTCATTCAAGGCCAAGCTAGATGAATATGGTTACTGAGACGGGACAGTCTGAGCCTTGCTCATCTCCCGTAACACCAACTCGGTGAGTACAACACGGAGAAACTCTAATGCTGCAGAGACAAAATCTGCTGTCGACTCTGACTCCCGTTGGCGTCGCTGTTGAAAGGCAAACCGCTCGGCGATCACGTTCACTTTCGGAGCGTAGTGTTGAGTGAGCTGCCGCTTCAACTTGTCAGTCTCGGATTCGCCTTCTCTCTTCGCTTCCGTTGACAACGCCTTGTAGGCGCGCGTAGCCTCGGCGCCAATGCAATGCATCAGTAGTGCACGACGACGAGAATCCGTGTACGTGTCGACGCCCACTGCCTCCAAGTAATTCTGAAAAGTTTCAAGCCACTCGATCCATGGAGCCTGATGCTTCCCTGGACGAGGCAAGAGCTGATCCGGTGGTGGCATACCGTTGTTACTCATACTAGATTATGAATAAGCCAACTAAATTGAAAAAACCTCGTCGCCAAATATAACGTCGGGATATGGAAAAGGCGTGGCACAAACCAACACTATATTTTTCAAACACACGACACAAGATCTACCCCAAGACTGAATCCAACCCCGATCGAACTTTTACATTTGACAACGCAATTGTTACGCCCTGTTACCCGATTGGCTGAACAGTTACACGTCATCGTCTCAATAACCGCACAAACGCAACAAACACAAAATGAGAGACAAAAATGGATCACCATAGACACTACAGTTGTCCCACGTTTCTATAATTCACTCCCATCTCATATCCTTCTATCTCCATCTTTCTTCGCTTTCACTTCATATCTGTACACATACTCGTTCTCTAAATATTTGAATCTACATTGTCTTAAGCCCTATGCTAAGATTTAGCCGCTCAAAGTGCACACTCATCTTTTGCTTGTTTTTGTTTTCACGTATTTTTTGCCATGTAATCAGTTTTTCTATCTCCGATATCTACCTGATTATCTTTGTACTGATTGTGTGTGTGTGTGTGTGTGTGTGTGTGTGTGTGTGTGTGTGTGTGTGTGTATGTGTGTGTGTGTGTGTGTGTGTGTGTGTGTGTGTGTGTCTGTGTGTATTCTCATGAATATTTATTGCGCTCTGTGGTTGTCTCATATTGCGTCGACGTGTAGCTGTTTTTTGTTTTTCTTTTTTTTTGTCTGATCTATTTTTGTTCTTTTTGAATTGCACCGCTGCTGTTATGTTCGCTAAATCATATGCATGGTGTCTGCATGCAATGTAAAGGTAGATGTTAAAGTATAAAATTGGTGTATATATTTTAGTTTTTATTTCAACTGAATTTTCAATTTTATTCAAATCATATATATGTGATATTTGTATAAAGAAATCATTATATTTTATTATGAGTTTACTTTTTATTCAGTACTTTATGAGTTTGACCATTGCATGCAAACTTTCAGCTTATTACAATGATATACGCAATGTATACAGATTCAATGTATGTAAATTCATTGCATAAACTTGAACTAAATCATGTCAACGTCAACGGTTTCTAGGTCACGTACCGTTCAACCTTCACATGGAGCTATCCTCATAAATGACACCCAACTTAGCTTGTGTGATGAGCTCAAATTATTGGCAATGCATGTAGACTCAAAACTGACATTTGAGAGTCACATTCGGAAGCTAGTTTGTTCGGCAACGCGGAAACTGGGAAGTATAAGAAAGGCATATCGGATGTTCGGTAGCAGCACAATCTCTAAAAGTTGTTTTCGCTGTTTCATTTTGCCAATTCTGGAGTACTGCGCCCCCGTGTGGTCTTCTGCTGCGGATTGTCACCTCAATCTCATCAGCAAGGTTGTTAGAACTTGCAAGTTCCTCTGTGGTGACTTGGTTCTTGGTGATCTTTGCCATCGTCGAAAGGTCAGCAGCGTGTGCATGCTGTACAAGATCAAGCACAACGACCATCATCCGATGAGCAAGTCAATTCCTGATGATGATTTCGTGGCAGCAAGAAGCACACGGTTTACATTCAAACAGCATTCCCAGTGCATGGCTCCAATTCGTTGTCGTTCAAAACAATTCCAACGTTGCTTTCTTCCGGCCACTGTGTCTACTTGGAACACGTTGAAGGAGGAGGCTTTCTCGCAGAACAATTTGAAGAAATTCAAGGCCAAAGTAAATGAAATGCTACTGAAAGAGCGGAATTGACTGTTGAGTCATATTTATTGTATATTTATTCATATTTATTGTTATTTATTCATGCTTATTGTTATTCATTTTCTATTTATTACTATTCATTATTGGTTGTTGTTATTTAATAAATTATACTTTTACTCAGTGATGGCTGTTGTTGTTTATTGAATCATATTTATTGTTGTTGCTGTTTATTGATTCATATTTATTGTTGTTGCTGTTTATTGAATCATATTTATTGTTGCTGTTTATTGAATCATATTTATTGTTGTTGTTGTTTATTGAATCATATTTATTGTTGTTGCTGTTTATTGAATCATATTTATTTGTGTTGTTGTTACTTATTGAATCATATTTATATTTATTGTTGGATGTTTCTTATTGAAGCATATTTATTGTTCTTGATTGTTATTTATTACTTATTTATTAATATTTATTCTTATTTATTGATGGCTGTTATTTACTGAATCACATATTTATTGTTGATTGTTATTATTTATTGAGGAACGTGGGCGGAGTGACATTATGGATTGTTATCGGATGATGGTTTATTATTTATTGTTATTTATTTATTATTTTCTTTCCAACTCTCTTTCTAGACTTTTTTCTTTCCGAAATCTCTCTCTGAATCTTTTGGGCGCTTCCGGTACATGGGGCCACCCTAGGGTGGTAATAGTGCTTGCACTCTTCCCATGTTACTGGATTTGCCTGTAATTAATAATAATAATAATAATAACGTACAAAAACAGTTTGTAGACATCACATGTATTTGTCGCGCGTATGTTCATAGACAAATAAGCGAACAAGATGTTTTCAATGTTTGAGTATGGACGCTATGAATCAAATTGTTGGTGTTGAGTAGATTTGGAAAGTCGAAAGACCTTGTCGAGACAGCGTAGATACCGTCAGACGCCAGGCTTTGGATCAAGTAACGTGCGCCATGTATTTATGTTCATACCTGTACTCAATAGGTAAACGTAGATGTTGTCGGGTGCTTGGCTATGGATCAGGTAGTTGCACCATGCACCATGATGTAAGTTAAATCCGTGAAGTGTCAGCCTCAGAACTGAGAATGTCCATGTCTCTCGGTGTTGAGTTTCGATTGGAGAGGATGTAGAACAAGTATCATGAGCACTAGTCGTCCAATTCCTTGACGGTGAATCATTGTACAGGTACTCTTTACAGTCTACGAGTATGCTAATAGTTTAAAAGTTGATTGTCGATACCAGAATAAGCACAAAAACAGAATAGTTTACATCCTTGCACACAAAGAGATGTACTGTCACATACGCCAGAGTTTAACCACTGACAGTCTAGTGTATACAAATGTGAGATTTGTTTATGCAAGCGTAAGGCCCGGTTTTCGTAGTTAAGTTCATAGGGTTAGAACACTATACATTCTTATGTCACTGCCCTTCTTAAATACTTGGAAATGTCAACTTGGAAATATCCACTGTAATACAATGTATACACTGACACATGTCACTGTATATTGTTATACCAAATTGACTCCAGGGCGATACATTACCAAACGATATCTGCCTAACACCGCCCCTGGAGATATTCACAGGAGGTATGACTTGCATGCCAGTGGCAATAATTATTTAAAGCTTGAATAAATTATGTCACTAAAGGTGAAACTATGCAAGTTATTACACTAGTGTGCACTGACGTCATCGAGACGCCTCAGGAATTAGTCGAATCACTGATCGTTTCCTCGGGATAGTCAGCTGGAAGTTAGTGTAAAAAGATGTGTGTTCATCGTTCATCATGTGTGTGTGTGTGTGTGTGTGTTGTGTGTGTGTGTGTGTGTGTGTGTGTGTGTGTATGTGTGTGTGTGTTTTGAGCGTACATTAATATTTAAACTAATATTTTGACCCTACGTGTTGGAAATGTCAGAAATAATTTACAGATAAGGCATAATCGACATGTTCTCTTTCAATAATTAATATATTGAAATAATTAAATACAAAGAAGTTTGCCTTTATAGAGAATTAAATTATTTGTGAAAAGACATGTGACACAATGGGATTGACGCTTCTTTAGTGTTTTTGGAAAAAATAATATAACTGCTTTGAGGTTGACTTTTTTTTTTCGTCGGTAGTTTGGTCTAATACCACTTGATACACCATGCTAATGTTTGTGCTGACAATAAATACTTGTGAAATACTTGGTTGCATCTGTATATAGGTCATGGTAAACCAATAATTTATTTTTTAATTTGATTCTATTTCATACTTATGTATTAATTTCAAACACCAAACTATTCAGTTTCTATAAGTGTATAACAGAATCAGCCAAGAAATGTATAGCTTGTTACATTGACAAACGTGAGGGGAGTAGTTGAAATTTGTAAATATCACCTGATATATTGATGTGTGACAAAGTTACAGTTATGAACTATATAATAACATGTCAATGAGCGCCTCCTGTTGTTCTAGACTTGTGAGAAATGATTCTTGTTCAAATGTTTTATCGCTGTGGCAATGATATCGCTGTGGCAAGTTTGAATATCATTTGGAATGTAGACATGCGGACTACCTGCAATATTGTATAAGGTTCACCGTAATGCACATGCCATGGAAGTTATGTATTTGCGTCATGAGGACAAGTAGTAGCTGGATGTAGAGAGAAACAAGTCAATAGTTTCCTAATAGAGCATAGAACAATATCATCAGCTCGTATCTCTTTTTCGAAAAACTCTGCAAGCATGTTTACATGTTTATATATTAATTTCTGATTATGCAGCTGATTATGTAAGATGTTCTATATTGTTGTGTTATACACGCTAGTTTTTATGGTTTTAGTATCATCAGTGTCATTTTTGCTGGCTCTTATTTTCTTCTATGAGCAATTAATATTATATATTACTACCACCAGTTTATACGCTTCTGCTTTACTTGACGCTATATCAAATGATTGTTTGCAGCTGTTTAGTATCTGAAATGTGTATAAATGACCATTTGGCTGATGTTTATGATGTGCTCAAACAAACTAAAGTTTAACACCATATTTGTATACTACACAATATTGTTTCCATAAAATTTTATTGGTGAAGATCGAAACTGTTGATATAAATGAAAAATCGGCAATTATAATTTATTTATAGGGTTCTTATTCTAAATCCTTTGAGCCAGTAATTACTTTAAACTAAGCATTCCGAAGAAAAGGTACATTTGTACACAGCTTATTTAGTAAATACATATTTACTTGTTTGAACAGTTTTGAATATTTGCATGTAATTTTTGGCAATATATTTGAAAATATTTCACATATTTAATATTTGCCCGTGTACATTTTGCGCATTCAGACATACTAAAGTATAAACTCAACATTTATAATCAAAATTTGACAAAATAGTTTTACACATCCCTTATATGTGTAAGAGTCCATTAACGTATTCCCTATTCAATAGTATATTCATTTGCAGTATCTCAAAAAATATAAATTTTTGTTTCATCCTGATTGAGCAAGAATTGAATTTATTCTTGAAATCGCAGAATACACTAGCAACATTTTGAAAGGACTTACAATGAGGAAACATTTTGTCGATATTGGACGACACTTTGTCAGATTAAGATGAATTAGTGTCGCTACGTGAATATCAAATTTATTATCGACAAAATTTAGCAACATACACACATACATACACACACACACACTGACACACAAATCGACACAATGTTTACTCATTCAGATAACCTAGAGTGCCGTGAACGCGTTATTTAATTCGGTAATAAATTATTCGGATTTGAAACGACCGCCTGTCCGTATGAATAATTTTTCGCGTGAATATAATCTTGATAAGCTGAGGTGGTCTTGCTAACCTGATACACACTGTGAGTGTGTGTGTGTGTATGTATGTGTGTATGCTGCTTAATTTTGAAGCCAGCAGCCTTTTCAGGCTGCCGAGGAGCGGCCGCCCTAGGTCGCTGGGTTGCGGCCGTCAGGGACCGCTGGGTTGCGGCCGTCTGGGGCCGATGGGTCGCGGACGCCTGGGACCGCTGGGGTGCGTTCGTTGGCGACCGCGGCACGGCAGCCTCCTCACGCCGCCGAGCAACCGGTGTGGATTGTTTTTCACGGCTGTCAGCCTCAGGTACGGCCAGTTTGAGACCCATTCGTCCAGCCAGCTTCAGAAAGTCGTCAACAGTCAGATTCTCCAGAAATGAGTCAACGGACTGCGGATGTTGAGCTGACTGTTTGACCGTGCCGGCAAAGGACGGGCCCGACGGATGCGAGCTGCAATACACAGCACGCGCTTCGCCGAAACTGCCGCGCTGGGCAGCGCGAATGGCCAGAATATATTGCTCTTTGAGCCATTCCGGGCAGTCACGCGACGAGGACGCATGACCGCTGATCCTTCAATTGACACAGAAATAGTCATTATCACAATCAGGAGCGGTGTGCCGTTCGGATGAGCAGCGTCTGCAGATCTCAGCACGGTTGCAGCGGGAGCTCGTATGCCCGAAACGTTGGCACCTGTAACAACGCATTGGGTTGGGTACGTAGGGGCGGACACGGATACGCTGACGGACGTCACCGATCATGATGTCATCCGGCAAAACAGCACCGTCAAACGTGATGAAGAACGAGTGCGTTGTCACCTCGCTACCCTCACGCTGTCGGACGATGCGCTCCACGCGGATGACAACCTGTGATACCAATCCGTCGCAAATATTCTCATCTTCGACGCCCTCTAGCGCACGACAGAACAGAACACCTCTGGCGTGGTTCAATGTCGAATGCGCACACACCGAGATGGGGGTGCTCACCCAACGCTTGTTCTCGCCTGTTCCCACGCGATAGCGAAACGTGGTCGCCTTTATCGCGCGGGCTGCTGCCGTCTCAGTGCCGTATTTGACCATCAAATATCCATCACGTTGTCTGTTGGTCTCGACATACACGTCGCCAATATTTCTGAAACCGTCCATGCGACGGAACGGGTTCAAAGAGAACACTTTGGTTTTCTCATCGGTGCTGGCAAACACCAGCACCATCGGAGTCGGAGCAGCACGAGTGTCGTCCTGGTCGTATCTCAAGGTACCACCTTTCGGCGGCCGCGCCCGATCGCCCGATGGACTACCAGCAGTTGGGGTGGTTAAAGTTTTTGAAGCCATGAGAGGATTTATTTTCAATGCGCACATGACCACCCACCTCTGCATGGGGCCCTACTGCGGGGACGGGCAAAGCCAGCATGGGATGCCTCGCCAGTGGCCGTGCGCGCTGTTTGGGCACAGAATACCCCTGAATTCGCTGCGAGCTCCGCCCGGTAAGAGTCCTTGGTAGTCCTAAGAGTCTACAGCGCCGGACCCGGACCAGTGAACCCCACCGGTCCATCTGGACTCAGCAGCTGCAGCCCACTGCAAACGGCGGACACTGCACCGGGCGGGACCCCCCTCGACCACCAGGCACCTCACCCTTGACCCTCTTCAGCCCTATCCGGCCACCCGTGCCGGCGTCCGACCATTCTCTCCACTGTCGAGGAACCAAACACCGGCCCCGTCGGGCTTCGACGCATAGACTGAATACGAGTGTTGCATCACGCCACCACTAAACCCCGGGTGACGTGACACTCAGCGGCCAGGATCCTGTCTGCCGATCCGACGGGGGAGGGCTTCCAGATGGGTGTTGGCTGCTAAACTGCTCCTCCGCCCTTTGACAGGTCCTGTTTTTCTTCCTGCTGGGTGTCTTGCCACCCTCCTCACTGGCATAGGTCAGCGGGGGGCCGGATTAGTCGCCGAAATTACGACCATGCCTCTGGTTGTACCGGGTTACATGTTACCAGTAACAGACCAAGATCTGACCAGGCATGTCTGCCTTTATTCCCCTTTTACTCCACGTGGCAGCTACGGCGGCATAGTTCTAACCCCCTTCTTCCGCGGGTGGTAGAACGGCATGAACGGACATGAGACTCTGGCATGAACGGCGGTGGTTTTACTTCCGCATGGGCGGAAACAAACGGACTCGAAACATGATGCATTGAATCTTAATGTTCACCTGAATTCTGCATGCTGATAGAATTGACGACTGAAATGAGTACTAGGCCAAATAGGTGTCGCAAAAGATGAAGCAATCACTCGAGGCACCAAATGTGATGAGCGGTCCACATACAGAAATCCACTGGTCTTTATACTTTTTGTTGACAACGCTTTAGCCCTCTGTAGAATCAATCCCAAGGGATAGGATAACACGAACATATATACCGATACACACAAACACACACACTCGACAACCTGAGACATACATTTTTACATTTTACATTAGGTAGATATTTATATAGCGCCCTACACCTAGAGGGTCTCTAGGGCGCTGCAAACACGCACAGAGAGACGCGCATATACACTCACACACACACACACACATACACACACAGAGAGAGACGCGTATATACATACAGACACGCACATGACATACGAGAACTGTACTGAGCCATTGAGACACGCTCGTTCACATAAAGCTCACAAATACACACTCTAGCAAGTTACACACACACACACTCTCACACACACACACACACACACACACACACACACACACACACACACACACACACACACACACACACACACACACACACACACACACACACACACACACACACACACACATACACACACACACAGACAAACATACAGCTCCCATTGTGTTCTACAGACCACCACAGACTCATCAGTTGAAAAGACTGATGCCAGAAAAAATACAAGGGTCCGAATGTTTCAACACCATCGGAACTGGCAGTTATGTCGGAACCATAAAAGGACGTTTTTATTGACATTATTGACCAAACTTGTATATATTGCACTTACTCTACCTTTAATATCAGCGTCGTGCGGAAGGAGTTTTTCATGCCTGAAGCTCTTAAAACATATCTAAGAAACAGCAGTGGACAAAACCGGACCAGCAACACCGCTGTATTATGCATTAATTCTATGAGAGCGAAACAACTGGACATTGATTGTATTATCGTCACATTCACTGCCCATCATCAAAACAAGCGCATTGTACTGAAGTAACACGCTCTTATGTTATCGGTACGTTTAATATTATTTATTTTCAAATTTGTGTTCTACTCAAAATGCTTATTTTATTGTTGATTGTGGTATATATATATATATATATATATATATATATATATATATATATATATATATATATATATATATATATATATATATATATATATATATATATATATATATATATATATATATATATATATATATATATATATATATATATATATATATTCACGCTTGCAAACGAGATTAAACTGGATTGCTATTTCACATTTAGCAATCTTCTTTTTGGTCGATTCCATGTCTCTAGCCAATTTCTGGTCGCTTCTATTCAGACAACTCAACAACAACTTCCCTATATTACGTAACGTTTCAGAGTTACCAGACTCCATTATCGGACACAAATCACATGAGAACACAATAACAACGGAAATACCAGCACACAATCATTACAACATTCAAACAATTATTCACATGTTAATTATTCAAATGTTAATTATTCATATGTTAATTATTCACAAAACAATTATTCATATGCTAATTGTTTGAATGTTGTAGTGATTGTGTGCTGGTATTTCCGTTGTTATTGTGTTCTCATGTGATTTGTGTCCGATAATGGAGTCTGGTAACTCCGAAACGTTACGTAATATAGGGAAGTTGGTGAGTTGTCTGAATAGAAGCGACCAGAAATTGGCTAGAGACATGGAATTGACCAAAAATAAAATTGCTAAGTGTGAAATAGCAATCCAGTTTAATCTCGTTTGCAAGCGTGAAAATTTGCTGCCTGGCTACATCAACATCATATATATTATTATTATTATTATTAATTACAGGCAAATCCAGTAGCATGGGAAGAGTGCAAGCACTATTACCACCCTAAGGTGGCCCCATGTACCGGAAGCGCCCAAAAGATTGAAAGAGAAAGAGAGTTCGAAAAGAAAAAAGTCTAGAAAGAGAGATGGAAAGAAAATAATAAATAAATAACAATAAATAATAAACCATCAACCGATAACAATCCATAATGTCACTCCGCCCACGTTCCTCAATAAATAATAACATTCAACAATAAATATGTGAATCAGTAAATAACAGCCATCAATAAATAAGAATAAATATTAATAAATAAGTAATAAATAACAATCAAGAACAATAAATATGATTCAATAAGAAACATCCAACAATAAATATAAATATGATTCAATAAACAACAACAACAATAAATATGATTCAATAAAAAACAACAATAAATATGATT
The DNA here is from genome assembly GCA_916048095.2 of Sacculina carcini. Classification (NCBI taxonomy): domain Eukaryota; kingdom Metazoa; phylum Arthropoda; class Thecostraca; family Sacculinidae; genus Sacculina; species Sacculina carcini. Next base: position 4,391,310 of record OU696585.1, read on the forward strand.
CAATAAAAAACAACAATTAATATGATTCAATAAACAGCAACAACAATGAATACGATTCAATACACAACAACAACAATAAATATGATTCAATAAACAGCAACAACAATAAACATAATTCAATAAACAACAACAACAATAAATATGATTCAATAAACAGCAACAACAATAAATATGATTCAATAAACAACAACAGCCAACACTGAGTAAAAGTATAATTTAATAAATAACAACAACCAATAATAAATAGTAATAAATAGAGAGTAGAATAAGAATAAATATAAATGTTAAATATAAATATAAATATAAATAATAATAAGCATGAATAATATGTGTGTGTGTGTGTGTGTGTGTGTGTGTATGCATGGGTGTTGACGTGTATTTGTGCATCATCATCATCATTTGAGCGGCATTGTTCAATGATTATCTGGTTGTGCATTCGAGTATGTATGTATGTTTGAGTATATGTGTATGTGTGTCCGTCTGTGTGTGTGTGTGTGTGTGTGTGTGTGTGTGTGTAAGCGAAGTATGCATGTGAATATGTGTGGGCATTCGGAGTGTGAGATTTCTGGTGGAGCGGAGGTGTATAGTGTTACGATGTCGATTGTTGTGCAAATATATTGTTTGTTTTTTTGTTCTTACAGTAATTAAGTATTTATTACTGTAATGGCGTTTGCATGTCTGTCAATGTATCATTATTAGGGTGACCATTTGGTGCGCTATAAAAAATGAAGAAAAGTTGCCCTAAAAATCCTTAAAGTTGCGCTAAAAAGTTGCACTTGGAATTTTGCTAAAATTTCACTAAAACCAGTAAGAATTTAGTGAAAATCACTTAATTATGAAAAACACTTTGTGAGAAAAAATTTGTACTATTTACATTCGATAACTATTACCACAATGCATTTAGAGCATTGGCGGCTGTGCTAGGATTGCATGCGTCATGCTTCATGCATCATGCGTCATGCTTCAACTGTCACCTCACTGGCGATTTGGAAGCGCTAAAAATTGCAAATAGTTGCGCTCGTAATAGTTGTTGCTAATAAGTTGAGCTCAATGGTTCGCTAAATCTCGTCAATTTTAAAAAAGAGGGTAATATGATATATACACTGAAATCACTTCTTAACATTACACCTTGGGAGTTTCACGTTTTTGCTTCCACTTGCATTTTGAGCATTGGTGGTTGCGTTATAATTGTGATTCAAATGCTTGTTCAGTCTGTCGAGTCTGTCTCACTGATGCATGTTAGTGACATTTAAATACACAATATAATTTGCCAGACTCCCTCGGTGTTAATTAACTTGAATGTTCCAAGGTCTAAATGGATTCTGCAGATAAAACATCATCTGATTATGCGGTAATTATAGCCAAGTACTGTTGTACTTTGGGAGTTTCACGTTTTTGTTTCTACTTATGATATTGTTTCACATGCTTGTCTAGTCTGTCGAGTCTGTCGCACTGATGCATGGTAGTGACGTTTAAATACACCTTATAATTTGAAATTCTCACTTGATGTTAATATTCATTAATGTTTCAAGGTCTAAATGGATTTTGCAGATAAAACGTCATCTGAGTATGCGTTAATTATAGCCAAGTACTGTTGATCTAACTAGTTGCTCAAAGGTTGCTCGAAAAGTATGCAAATTCATGTATAATTCTATTGCACAAATGCACGTGTCTATATCACAGTTTTATGTCTATATTATATGTTATATGTCTGTATTGGCTATACATATGTATGTCCGTATGCGGTGCTATGCACACGCAGAATATCTAGCACCTCACACGGACACAATATTCACCCACTTTACAGATACATGTTTATCGAGTTTATTTTGACAATATATGAACATTTGCGGCATTGTACAACTTTACAACTGAATATTTTTCTTTATAGTGTGAAGTAAATGCTCTAAAAGTGCAAAATTGTCCTAAATCTATATAGTTGATCTTAAAATGAAAACGTTGCAAACGTTGCGCTCAAAACAAAAAGTTGCAAATAGTAGTATTTGCAACAAATGGTCACCATAGTCATTATATGTTATATCCTCTGACGTTCACCTCGTTTCGCTCAATATATAATGTCCTTCAATTATGGCCCAAGTTCGAGGACTGAATCAGTGCGCTTAGTCCCTTATTGTAATATTATGTAGTCAGCGTTCGAGTGTAGCTCTTCATGTTTCGCCAAGCCCCCACAACTTTTTCCTTAGCCGCCTTCAGCCCTCCCATCGGAAAAATCCTGGCGCCGCCACTGCTTCTCTGTATACTCATATACTAGAAAGCATGCGATATTAATTTATAATGTTTTTATATAATATTATTGTATTATAATATTATAGTTTATATGATGCTTTTTTGTATATAACAGGCAATATTTTTGATGTTTTAGCAAAATAGTCATTTATCTGGGGAACACCCTAAAATGGTCAAATATAGGTTGTTCTGACACATTCAAAATCTGTTTGAAGCCCATTTGTATTTAGTAAGCAGTATGAGTATGAGCTGTAATAGAATTTCGCCTTGCACTGACTGACTGCGCATAACCGCCTCTCACATCCACACTCAACACATACGCACTGAAAACTTCGCAAGCTAAGCCCACGGAACACACTGAACGCCGAAAACGCACACTCCACTGAACAGTGTGTACTGAATTCACAAACCACTAAGCACAAACAAAGCACACTAAACACGCTGTACGATTGAAAACAGTCTTAACATAGATATTCATGGCAGTTTGCCTGAGCATCCGTTCATTAATAATAACGTTGACTCCACAAGATCTTATGCTCTTTTTATCTATTCTCCCTACACACTCATCAATAGCGAATCCAGAGTGAAATTTGGGTGGGCTGAATGATTGAGGGTGGGGTGAAATTATGCTTTCAATGATATATACACATATTTATAAACGCATTATGCGCGAATGGCTTGTGATAATGCATATATCAACAAACTCTACAAAAAGATACTTCTCTTTGACCACTCTTAGTGAATCTCTTGTTTAAGAGGAGTTGATGGAAACATTTGGGGGGGAGGCTTCAGCCCCTGAACCCCCCTGGATTCGCCAGTGACACTCATTCTTGTGCGCCTTTGTGCGTACAAGTGTGTGTGTGTGCGTGTGTGCGCGCAGTAAAGAAACCGACAGTTATCAAGTCGCACATTTATAAGGCTACCCACACACGCACTCACTCACGCGTTCATGCACTTGGCTACACAAACACACACACATACACACACATAGACACACACACACACAGACTTGGTCACTGCACTTGGTTACGCGCAGTGTGGCTCGAATGTCCGGTTATGTATACATTCATCGAATAATATTATCTCTTCTTGCATGTGTGTATTATTCTCTCTCTCTTTCTCTCTCTATGTGTGTGTGTGTGAGTGTGCGGGTGTGTATTTGACAGTGTTTGTCAGTCGGTCAGTATTGACAACAACTGATCGTAGCTTGTTCGAATACTGTGTCGCGTGTACTTGTGTTGTGTAACAGCAAGGTGAGGTTTGTCGTACACACACACACATACACATTTATTTGCTTGGTTATGTTGTTCGTGATTTACACTTGTTGTACTGTGATACCCGGTATTCACTTGTAGGTGATTATGGTTCGCGCTGCCGAAGACACGATAACTCTGATTGCACCAGCCACGTCATCAGCTGCACATCATTTGACCGTCAATCAGGTGGGATTAGTCAAGCTGAATTTTTGAAATACATACACCGTACAATCTCTATTTGAGCGACATCCTATAATTGAACGTCACTTTGATGAATTATTCTCTTCTAGCAATACTGACTTATTTTTATTAGTGACTTTGTGATTTATCAGTAATCAGTGATTACTGATCACTATTTGTGTCTTTGTTACATATGCATACCTTACCTGTTTTTCACTCATAAAACCTAGTGTATCTTCTCGAAATTTGATCAGCCAGTCGAAAAATAGTACATTACCCTCTAATTGAACGGCACCTCTGGCTCTACGGATTGAATGGCTCTACGGGGAAAACATGAAAAATATAACGGCATGCCGTTAAAATACAGGTTTTACTGTATGTACCAATTGCTCTCAAAAATTCATACGGATATATATATTAACACGCATATTTTAACAAACAATTTATAACTTATCTGTCTTCAATCAGTAATCAAAAGGTCAATATACTAGATAAGCACAATATGATACGTTAATATGAATCAAATTCTGCGAACTGTGAGACAACCCGTGTGTGGCGACCCGACCTGAGAACATACCCTTCTATATTGCTGTGCTCAAATGCATACTTATGATTATAAAACGTGTCAAGATTGACCCATTTCGATTAATTTTGACCAGTGGCGGCGCCAGGGGGAGCTTTGGCGTACTGCAGCCCTCCAAAAAATATATCAAGTCCCCCTAAGCCCCCCAAAATCATAATCATAGACGTTCAAATGTATTACCACTGTAAATGAAACTGTATTGTCTTACATTAATCTTATTTGTCTTACAGTAATTAAGTATTTGTTACGGTAATGACGCTTGCATGTGTATCAATGTGTCATTATATGTTCTATCCTATGGTATTCACCTCGTTTCGTTCAATATATAATGTCCTTCAATTATGGTCGAAGTTCCAGGACTGAATCAGTGCGCCCCAGTCCCTTAGTATCGTATTATGTAGTCAACTCTCGAGTGTAGCTATTTATGCTTCGCCAAGCCCCCACAACTTTTTCCTTAGTCCCTCCCATCCCCCTCAGCACTCCTATCGGAAAAATTCTGGCGCCGGCACTGATTTTGACGTTTCCACTTAACATGATGTATATATAGAATGATATAATGATCTCAGCATATGTGTCAAGCATATGTGTGTCTATTGACAGCAACTGCTTGCCAATGTGCAACCATTGTCGAAAGACTACGGCACCTGGCCTGGATATCCGCGCCGCCCACATATTGCCCCTGTCAGCACGGCCGCCGTCGACAGTAAGGTGGCTGGTGCAGGTGTCACGATCACCTGGAGTAACCTCAATGTGTACGCCCGTCTGCCTCGTTCTGCGCTGGACAGTCCACGTGATTGCTGCTGGGGTGCTCGAGATAAATACGCAAGCAGCAGCAAGTGGAACAACACTGGCTTCAAACAGGTGCTCAGCGGAGGTGCGTGCGTCAACACACACCACGCTGGCGGCAACATAGCACCAGTGCAATGAAACAGAGCAGAACAAGCGCTAATTGTATTGTATTGACTTTCACAGGCCTCCACATAGTGGTTCTTATGGACATGACACATTTATACAGGCGTGATTATACAGCCATAAGCACAATTTCGATAATCATCAACAATAGTGATTAAATCAATGAAAATAAATTAACAAAGCTTAAAACGAATCAATTATGCGGTAAAATAAAAAAATTGAAATAATATCAACGATTGAAAGAAAGAAAAAGCTAGAAAAAACTAATTACAATACAAACTCTGAAGCGGAGCATAATCACACCTAATAGCACGTTTTCACGAAACGTTGAACAAAATACAAAACCGCAGTTGATTTTTAACCAAATACACTGTGTGTTGGCTGTATCATTACATTTAAAAACAAGTATATCATTATAAAACACGCATCTGAATTTTGTGCAGAAAACATACTAGCATAATAGCAAGCCTAAGAGTTTAAGTGCCCATAAAAGCTCACTACAACTTACACAAAATACTTGGCTTCAACAATTCAGTACAGATGAACTCGGTAGCTTTCATGTACCGAGCACACAACAATCTATTACCCGAACACCTACACGCTTTATTTCAAACGAACAAGAGACATTCAGACAAATATATACAGCGGTTTCCTAGAACTCAAGCTAGACAGTAAAGTTTGAGCGTAAGGGGCATAATCGTGTGGGATGGAATAAATATTGATCAAGCAAAGTAAAACCATAAAGTCCATCAAAAGGATGTTCATTGACGGGATGAATCAAGATATATGCATATATATCAGTGATGCTTCAATGTTTTGAGAGACGATCGACTGATTCAGGAGTGTGCCTATATCTGTTGTAATTAATTTTACGTTGTTGCGATGTCACTGTCTTTGTTGTAGGTTGTTTTTAAACACTATAAGGGGCCCACATGAAAAAAACACATACTTATGTGGGTCCCTGTCGCAACGACTTAATAAATTACATGTCGGTGACAAAAAATACATGACGAAGACCTTGCCGAAAACATGCACTGTCCATTTAGCTAAACAATATGTTTTTATTAAAAATTCGCATTTGCGCATATTAGCATTATATAGCCAGTTGCACTCTTACAACGCTGGCCCATACATCTGCCCGTGTGAAAACCTTAGACTGAATGTATTCAGGTGCAGGTGCAGACACACAAACACACACACACAAACACATACAAACACATACACACGCGCAGACACACACACACACACAGAGACGCACACACACGCACATACAGACACACATGCATACACACAAGCATAAATACATTATTTGCACGGTGTTTTAGTGTGTTCAGCAGCCAAAGCTCCACACACACACACACATCCAGGCTTTTTGTGAGGAAGTTAATGCCTTGTGCGCGGGAACAATCGCATTGATGTGTGTGTGTGTGTTTTTTGTTTTTTTAGTGTATGGAGCTGTGGAGCCTGGTAATTTAGTGGCGGTGATGGGCTCAAGGTATGTGTACACAACATCATGTGTTGAATATATTCTATGTGCCTTTACGTATGGCTGATGCCAAACTATCAGAAATTCTATATTTCTAGAATCTAGCTTAAATTTCAAACAACACTATTGAAGGTCGCACATATAGTTACGTGGTTTTGGAATAGTGATGCGAAACTGTTATATCTGATTGTCCACTTCTTAATGAGCCAACTGTTCATTTTCTACATACAATTACCATAGAATACCATAAACTTAATTGTTTTCATCAAAAATTATGAAATTTAAATTTAACCTTTCTCAAAAAAAACAACGACAACAACATGTATTTAATATAGCGCACTTTCGAGGACAAAGGCGCGAGCAGGAGCAGAGTAACAAAGTGTAGACACAGAGCGGTATGGGGACAAAAATATGGAGCACAAATCGACAGAAAGTACATGGGTGCTTGCAAAATTGAACACATACATACACACATACACACAAACACATACACACAAACACATACACACAAACACATACACACAAACACATACACACAAACACGTGCACACGAACACACACACACGCACATAAATACACATACACATGCATACACATATACGAACATATATACATATATATATATATGAATAATGTAATGTAACAGAGCAGATAATGGAAAGAGAGAAAATATATAATGGGAATATAGAATAAAAAAGCATAGGATATAAAATAATAAAAATAAATGCTAGATGGCCGTTGGCTAGCGAGTAGCTCTTCCGCCCTTGGACAGGTTTAATTTATAGTCCTGCTGGGTGTCTAGCCACCTTCCTCACTGGTGGGAACCAGTGGGTGAGCCGGTTTAGTCGCCGACCACTCGACTATGAGACTGGTTGTACTGGGCTACACAGTACCAGTAGCAGGAATTATCCTGACCAGACAATCTAACAGACCGAAGTGAGTCAACCAGCCAAACACAGTAGGTCACAATGAGGATAAGAGTTGGAAGATAACGGAAACAGATTACAGGGTAGGTTAGATCAAGCAGATTCAAGTAGGTGTTTGTGCAAGGCGACAGAGAAAGACTTGAGAGGCGTATTTTCAAGGATGTGTGAGGGAAGCGAGTTATATATACGAGGAGCATAAAATTTATAAGATTTGGACGACCAGGGAGATAAATTGATAGCGGGAGGACTAACTAAAGGCTTACGATGGCGTCTATCAGAGCGAAAGCTGGGTATGAGAAGAGAACAAAGATACAATGGTGAAGATTGAGAATGAATCAATTTGAATGTCAAACAGCAAATTTTGAATCGAATCCGTGAAAGAGCAGGAAGCCAGCCAAGCTGCTGGAGGTGGGATGATGTAGGAGTCTTAGGAGGAAGTCGCAAAACAAATCGACATGCTAAGTTAATCACAGATTAAAGTTGGCGGACAGATTTAAAAGGAAGATGAAAGAAGAGAGAGTTGCAGTAATCAATTTTTGAGAGGATGTAGGAATTGACTAATAGGGTGGCAGATGCTTCATCAATGAAAGCACGGATAGGATAAAATTGGCGAATGATAAAACGGCAAGAGCGAGTGAGCTGAGAGAAATGACTTGAGAAGCAAAGTGATGGATCGAATATAACTCCCAAGTTGCGAATGTGGGAGGCAAGAGGAAGATTAATATTGTGAGGGGTTAGTCTAGGAGGGTGAAATACAAGATATTCAGTCTTTGAATGATTGAGGACAAGTTTCCTTGAGGCAGCCCAAGAAGATATATCATTAAGAAGTTCAGAAACTAGACATGAGGAAGATAAAGTGTGGGGAAATATTATTTGGACGTCGTCAGCATAAATATGGTACGCAATAGGATAGCGGCGCAAGATTAAGCATAAGGATGAGACATATAATTTAATTTCTATTTAGGCATTCTCTAATTTAATGCAGAAATCGCGCACCCATCGGTCCGCTGTAAACAATGAGCAGTAAATATCACAAAAGAGCAATCATGGAAGGATTTGATAAGAGACTAATAAAAAATAAACACCAAATTTATGAGAAATAATACATTTTAACGTGTTAAATGTTGATGTATCAGATGCGCAATATTTACTCGGAAATACAGCTGTGGTGGCGTGACATTGTGCGTGAAACGTTGGGCATTTGTTTACGATACCAGAGTCTAGATGACATTCAAACAAACAAACAACCACATATACAAACTGGCGAGCAATACACACTCACAGTCGCACTCACACACAGTCACATTCACAAATTCAGTACACAAACACGAATGTCGCATGTCAAAACAACATAAGCAAGCACAAAAAATTGTAATAAAAATAAACTCAAATAGATTACAGACAGGCGCGTGTGGGCATCACTGTCCCACGCGCGCCTACAAGACAACGCTTCCAACACGACTCTCCGGCTCACACCGTGACACACGGGAACACACACACACACACGCACACAGGCCTAACGCCCACCGCCACAACCAATCAGCGGTGAGCCGGTCAATCGCTCGCCGCCGTGGGGCATGTACATTTCACTATGCGCATACACACACGCCCAAACAACTACACACACTCGCTCAAACACTCTCGCACGCCATACACAATTGAACCATACACGATCAGACAGACACAATAAGACGTTGACACACTCAAACACAATCCCTCACAAACACACTCTTTCTCACTGCACA